>JBBPSC010000102.1:0-32745 GCA_038093395.1 Baorangia bicolor
GTTTATTCTTGTGTGCAAGTTTTTGGGGTCCTTACTGTAATTATCCTTACGGTATTGCAGCAATCCAGCTTCTTCTCTGGATATTAGCCGACAAAAGGTCCGAGTGGTAACAAGCGACACAATACTCCCCGCTCACATCGACGATGACGGAAGCCTTCGCTACGCCCAGCCAATCCTACGAAGCGCGCGGGTAAAGCGGGCGCGCGTAAGGCGGTGACCACTGTTGTCCTTCACCGACTCACACTATTAGCTCCACGACGACAAAGCTTCGGACCACTGCGCAGCATGCACACGTTAGCAGGGCTGGGGGCTGGGGAGGGCTGCAGGATGCGCGAAACGCTACAGGCAGTGTATAGCTCGTTTTTTCTACAAGCTGACTCCCGTTTCTCGCTTTCAAACGACAAGATCAACCAGCTTCACGAGGACATGGTCACTCTTCACAAGGAGGAGCGAGCGCATGCTGACGAGGTCACTCTCGAATGCTCAATAAACGCTCGTCATCGGCTGGTCCAAGTTGAAAGGAATAGTCCTCTCTTTGTTGAGAGTACGTGGTGCTCACTTACGAGGGTCCAAAATGAGATGCTAACGTGTCTACGACAACAGTAGAGCAGCTTTTCGCGACGAATTGGCAGCGCTGGGAAAAATACCGGCCTGAAGTCCAGTTCATATTCGAGGTCCAATGGCCAGAATATGTTCTGCGACCGTATCTCGCTTACAGGTATTGCTTCTCTCAACACACTTTCGCTTATCGTGTTGCTAAACTCTCATTCAGAGCAAAAGTCCAAGCCTCCATACATGCTGAGGACGGACGGGGAAACGAAAAGTTTCTTTTCCATGGCACAAATCGTGCATGCATGTTGGGAGAATCACCATCTACCGTGCTTCTGTGTTGTCGCAAACGATGTTCTCTTTGCTCAATCTTACGCACCTCACTCGCGGTGAGCAAATGTGGTAAGCTTTTTTTCTCTTCCTACCCATTCGCCACTAAGGTGGCTTCAAGGGACGAAGAACGCATTCAAGCGGTGTGTATAAACGCTTACGGCATCAACATTCTCCAAGACTGTTCATCTCTCGCTAACGCAGGTACGGGGACGGTATCTATCTCACGTCCTGTTCCTCAAGTACGTGCGGCGTCAATTTCTAATCAGCCTCACCCCGTTGCCATTTCTCATCAACCATAGAGGCGGACGAATACGTCTCTAACCTTTCTCATAGTGCTTCCCTCCGTGTCATGTTGATCAACCGGGTCGTTACAGGGAATGCGTACAAGACGCATCGAAACGCGCCTCAGATCGTACCGTTGTCGCCCGAATATAATTCGGTATGTATGAGGATGACGTTCCGAATCTGTCTTTTGTGCGGGTCCTGAGAGAAATAACGTGTCCACTAGGTCGAGGCTGAACCGGGGCCAGAGTCGGATCTAGTCAACCCAGGTCAGTCGGCTTTTTTTTGCTCTCTTTCTCTCTTCCTCGTGTTGAGGCCGGTGATCAACAGAGACGGTCATATATGACAACGACGCAGTGCGTCCGGCCTATGTGATCGTGTATGGACAGAGATCGCAGACTGCACCCAACTGGAAAACGTCCATGAAAAGGTTATTGCAAACCTCTCTTTTCTGATCACGCCACCGCAGTATTGATGGTCAAGTCTTCCGGACCGGAATGGAGCTGGCTCCCCTGTCGCGGTATCACTATCGTCCCAGTGCCGCACGATACCGTTTCTGGGAATCGATGGACAGACTTTCGGACCTACGGTACGTTGGAGACCCAGTGGTTTATCGGCAGAGGCCGTGCGTTATTTATGGATGCCATGGGCCAAGTACCCGAGGGACGCCTAGACAGCTATAGATCTTTACCTTGGCACATAGTAATAAATATCCCAAAAGATTCGCTATGTAAAACGACGGGGCGATTCCGATGACCGCGGGCGCAAGGGGTTAGCACTAGAAAAATGAAACATCTGAAACCCTTTTGTTCAAGCTCGGTCGGGTCTTCATCGTTCCTACTGATCATGGTGTGGCACGCGACTACACCTCACCTCGGGAGACTAATACAAACTTGGAGACAAATGCGGATAAGCATTTAGGTTGAACTGAGCTCGACCCTCACCGGAACCGGTCACATCCGTCCCACAACCAAGTTCATCCCGCCGATGATGATCTTCGTGGTATCCCGGGTCACAAGAAAAGACTCTGGCTATTTCAATTTCGTTTTCGTGTTCCCTTCTTGACTGACTTCCAATCGATCAACTTGAAACCAAACCCTCAGTGACTCGCAGTGGGTGACAAGGCAGACCCGTCGGGGTTCTTCGTTCCGATCCGGACGCTACTAGTAACCAGAGTCTAGAACAGACCTTGAGAGACATGTAACAGAAAGACGGTGCTCCTTCAGACATCTAGCCGACAAAGTCCGGAAAATGCCGCAAGCAGAACACTGCTTCACTGCCACGTGTTTTCCATTCCGTTCCAAATACAATCCGAGTCCGAAACGGACCTTCATGACAGACATGTAACAGCAAGACGTTGCTCCTTCAAACATCCAGCGGACTCGTTCGGAAAATGCTGCAAAGGAGAAGCACAGCTTTTATATAGTACACGATATACAAGGGGGAGATCTATACATTACATCCGACAAGGCCATTACAACGTGCGGAACGCGAGTAGAGAACCAAAAAAGAGTACTGACAGTAAAAGAACGAAGATCCAGAGCAACGTCAACCACTCAACTCACGCATCATACGCGACCCGCGCACCCACCCACGGATACGGATAATTATGCTGATAAAAGTTTCTCACCGTCCGTCGCCCGGCGAGGCGCGGAATCGTCGCATACGATGCACCGAGCGCGACGTGGTGCTTCTGGTCGAAAAAGTCGGTCGAGTACCCGGGAAAGTGGGCGGTCGGGAAGAGACCTTCGTGGTCGGACAAGAGGGTCGAGGTCCATTCCCAGACACCGCCGTTGGTGCCTTTGCCGCCACATTCGTCGAGACCTGCCGTGGCGCTTTTTTTTTTTTTTTTGCGTTCCAAATGAGGATACGGAGAGAGGCGGTCACTTCATGAGCAAGAAGTATGTAGGTTGGGGGCTAGCGAATACTTACGGAACGGGGTGCCAGTTTCTGAACCCGACGTTTGCACCACCTGTGTGGCCGACGTCATACGTGTCGAGGAAAAGCCGTAGCTCAGGTTCAGTCGGGAGTCGTCCACCCTTGGATTTGGCGTATGTCTGTAGACCATCGTACGACGTCAATACCGGCCAGTGCCTCGCAACTTCCATCGGCACTGGCCCATACAGCGTGCGGACCTAACCATTCGAATGAGCACCACATCCATCGACTCGTTGAAGAAGAAACAGACCTCGATGCCTCCCTCACTCGACACCCAACTGGGCGGGAGCTCCACCTGCGTCTCCCCACCTGCCTTCCAAAACGCGAGATACTCCTCGTTGGTGACGGGCCGCCATTCCATGCGCACCCGGCCCACCTCTACCTCCCTCACCGGATCCTCATTGTCCCACCCAAATTCGTGGCCGTCCACGCGGTGGGTCACCTCAGGTTTGAGGTCGTCCCCCTCACAGTCGTCGTGCCCCAGCGCGATCGTGGTCGGCCCGAGGGTGACGGTGGGTGTGCTCGGCGCACGGGCAGCCGCGTCCCATGCGGCTGCGAGCTCAGACCAGGGTGGGAGCGTGAAGCCGGCGGGCGGAAGCGTCCCCGTGCCTGCGCGCTGGATAAGCATGTACAGCAGCGTCTGGCAAGCACGACACACATCAGAACCACTCCCACGAAATCGACAGAAGAGGAGTATGGGAGAGTGTACGCACCTCGACGTGCCAACCCTCGTGTTCGAGCGTCATCGCCAGCATCCGGGCGACGTGCCTGTTGAGCGTGCGTCGTCCAGCGGCCACGTCGTCATACAGCCGCATCAAACGTGCGCGTACGCGGTCGCGGAATGCAAGGACACTTCCGAGCGTTGGCCAATCTTCGTCCTTGTCCGGAACTTCGGAATGGCGCTGTTCGAGATGGTACCGTGTCAGCGTACCAAAGTAAACTCAGACGCGGGTGATAACGGAGAAGGACGACAACAGGAAGAAAGGACCTACATGGCAATGATCGGGATCGTCCACGTGGGGATCGATACCGCGCTACAATAACAGAACACCGAGACGGCATCAGCCAGTCTTCATTCACCTTGGCGCTCTCAGACCCACCTCGAAGATCAGTGTGAAATATTTGGGCTCCGAGTTCGGCTCGTTCAGTGCCTTGCTCATCAACATGTCCAAGAACCTACAAAGAGCGGGGTTTCAGCATCTAGTTCACACCATGGCGCCTGATGGCCCCCTTGGCCCTGACTGACGTAGGAATATGTCCAATGTAAAACAGACACTTGTGCCTTAAATCGATTGGCTTCTGGTGCAACATCGCCGGCGGAATCATACCAAGCGTCACCAGGTCCCATGCAGCCCACAGTGCACGCCAGTCGTCTGGCGTAGGTACGCCAAACGGGGCGAGGGGAGGGAGGGGGGGGAAGGACACTTGGGGACGCTCGAGGAGATAGAGCGTGGTGCGACCTCCACCCAATGTGGGAGGAGGTATGCCATCTGTACCAGAGGAGACGGAAAAGACGATACGAAGACCGCTCGAAGAAAAGATGTTCAACGCTTCTGCGGGCGTCGTCTAGGTGGGGAGAAGGGTCAGTATTGCCTTCATATTCTCGCATTTCCCCTTATGGCACTCACCAGAACGACTTCCTTGTCATGCGACTTGATGAATTCGTCCACCGACGATAGCTCCCCAAGTGGGATAGGTGCACCGTCGACAAGGTAAAACGCGCCACCTGGGAAACGAGGGTTCAGTCTAGAGTGACACGGGAGTAATACCGCACGTTTTACCTTCAGGGACCTTCATCCACTGTTTGTCCGCCGGGCAAGCATCGGGGATGGCCTCACCGAGGCGCACCACTGCTGCCTCCACATCTTTTATGTCGAACGGCCCCTTGTGCGCGACCGACAACAAGACCTTGTCGCCATAACCCTTCTCGAGCTTCGACGTGAATGCCTCGAGGCGGACACCGTCGATAAAGTGTGGGGACAGGAGATAAAACTTAGAGGGCACGAATTCAGAGGACGGCGTACTAGTTCCCGACCACCCAGAGTCAGAGTAACTGGAGGTGTACGAGATGGAAGGTGCAGGCATGCTCAAAAGATCGCAAGAGAATTGATGATCCATTTGGGGTGCAAAAAAGCGAATTTTATACGGAGGCGAGACATACAAACACGTACACATCAATGCCAAAGATCCAAACAAACCAATTCAACGGCTATCACAAGTCCGCTGGCAGCTGAGACTAGTATCGAAACGGGGAACCGAGTGTGCCCAAAAAAGAAAGCCAAGGCATGTGTTCGATAGAAAGTGGTTATAGAAGCCGCGCCATGGGGAACTCACATGAAAAGCGTAAACGATGTCCGATAATGGGGTTGCAAAGCAATTGCAACACGGATCGGATCAGACTGGATGAGTCGCTAGGAACCGGCTTGATCGCTAGGAGTTGGTCGGATAAGCGGAGTCCGAATCATTGGGATATAACAACGAGACACGAGGCACACGAGGCGGAGGCCAGGCGGGCATACAGGATGGGTGTGAATGGGGGAAAGGATGCCTGTGGATGCGAGAGAAATGATGGGCGCCGGGATAAAGCCTGCGAGTCATGGCCATCGTGCGAGCAGCATCAGGTGAGGGGAAAACATCGGTTACATGTGGGTGGAGATTGAACGGTCCTGGACTCAGAGTCCTAGTAAGCACTCAAAGGACGTAAAAGACGCGGTCGCAAGCAGCGACATCTAGGCCCCAGGAGTACTTGCTCGATTGGACGGCGCAACGTGTTGGGTTCTCCAGCGAAGTGAGGTTGTTTAAAAAAATAACCCACCTAAATGGACTGGGAAGCACAGAGAAGGGTTGGGTGGATGGTAAGTTGCAAAATTTGTTCCCATCGTCGAGTTCATGTCTTATATTGGGCTCGCGAGATGGCGTGCTATGGTGTATACGATGGCGTGCTTGTTTCGCATCACGTGCGATGTAAATGTCAAAACAAGAAATAAACACTATCCCGTCGCATTAATTTGTGAATTTGGGGAACTTCCCAGCTGCAGCACGATAGGTTAGATCTCTCATACACTCGCTTGAAACGCGCAAGAAGAAGCTCGGTTGCCGCCTGAAGTTGGCACAATGGTATTGTTCGTTATTATACGTTGACCCCACTACGTACGACACCGACGACGGGCTGCGAGCGCTCTAAATAATGACACAATACATACACCTGCATGCGTACCCGTGATCCCGTACCGTCAGTGTCATACCTCTTACACCCCCGACTCTGACACCGACCTCTTGTCTATCCAATAACCCACACAAGTACAAAAGACCACCTCTCCCGCTCAGTTCTACGAGCATATCACATCGTAACATCATTCCATACTCCCGACTTGCACTCCCTCCTCACCCTTCTTCACGAGCTCCTTTCTGGTCTTTTCGACCTGCTCTTGGACGTATTCGATCGATTTAAAGTATTTCACGGTCTTGACGTGGAGTTCTAGGCGCGCGATAAGAAACGTCGTCATCGTATCGGTTCTGCGCGATGAGACGATGGACGTACCTGAGGTGGCATCCTCGTCAACAACGATCAATGCCCAAGGGTGGAGTTGAAGTGCTGAGAGCGTCCACTGCCGTAGCATTGAGCATCCAAGTGTCCAAAAACGAAAGCAAAACATACCAAGTGGTTCACACCCTCCTCTAGTCAAACGAACCCACCCAACAGAAAGCAAAGGAAAGTCAGCGCCCCATGCTCCAAGCGCATATAACGACCCCAGTCGACAACGGCAACACTTACCGATCGCTTTGCTCAGCGCAATACTCTTGCGAAGACTGGTGACGACGACGACGACTTCACGCGAATCAAGAACGGTGGCGACACCGACGGTGAGCGCCATCCGGGGGACCTTGGAGACGTCATTGTCAAAGAAGCGTGCGTTGGCGAGAATTGTGTCGTAGGCGAGGGTTTTGATACGGGTGCGGGACGCGAGGGAGGAGCCTGGTTGTGGGGAATGATAAGGTGAGATGACAATGTCATCATTACGTCATATCGGAGAGCACGGACGCACCAGGTTCGTTGAAGGCAATGTGACCGTCCTCGCCGATGCCGCCGAGAAAGAGCTCAATACCGCCGTACGACTTGATGGTAGCCTCGTATGCGTTGCATTCAGCGATGAGGTCGGGTGCGTTGCCGTTGAGGATATGTACTTGGGAGGGGGGTATATCGACTTGAAAGCCATGTGAGGGCGCAAGTGTCGACGATGAGAGGGCTACGTACTATGCGAAAAGAGCTCGCGGAACATGAAGGTGTGGTAGGACTCGGAGTGGTCCCTTGGGAGGCCGACATACTCGTCCATGTTGAAGGTGATGACATGTTTGAAGCTGGAACCTCACGTTACCGACATTGCAAGGAGATAAGATGAATGACGGACGAGAGCTTTCCCTCCTTGACGAGCTTGATGATTGCCTTGTAGGTGGGGATCGGAGACGAACCGGTGGGAAGACCGAGAACGAATGGCTTATTGGCGGTGGGTGCGAAATCGTTTATGCTGTGGAGGGCGTGAGGGCGAGGGGGGTGTGAATCAAAGGGAGAAGCAGACCGCTGGGCAATGTAGTTGGCGATGTAGTCACCGACGGCGGCGGGGTCGTCGCGGATGATGAGACCTGCAGTACGCCGTCAGACGCGTTCCGCTCACAAGCAACGCATCGCTCACGCATAGTGGAGGGGGGAAAGAGGTGGACAACGATCGATCTGAGGCACACCCGGCGCGTAATAACCCGAATGACCCCCACGCACGCTCGCACTCCGATTGGCTGGCGTGCACATGGTCACTCGTCCCCATTTACGGACGGACACGTCACTATGTTGTGTTCGGTCGTCCGTCGTCGCTGGTCTCACTACATCGCAGTCTCGCCCCCGCGCACACTACACGCTTCCAAATTCGTCGCGTATGCATCCCATCTCGATCATCCAGACCATCTCCCTCGCTTCCTTGGACACCTCTCCGCATCCCCGGCCCTAAAACGGGCTTCCCATCTTATCTGTGCCTATCGCACTTCCGTGCGCTCCGGTGCACATGACGGCGGTGAACGCGGCGCGGGTGCGCGTCTCGAGAGACTGCTTGAACTCCGACGCGAACAGAGCGTCGTCGTCCTCGTCGCACGCTGGTATGGTGGCGTCAAACTAGGCTCCGAGCGGTGGAAGTGTATCTCGGACGTGGCCAAGCAAGCCCTCGACCAACTAAACCCCCCTCGCATGTAACGTCAACGTCGCGACTGCGAGTATGCGGTGGGAGGTATCGTTGAATGGGTATGGTGGTTACTAGCCATTGTCGGACTGTAGTCTACGAAGAGATAGACTAATTGTACTCGCATAGCTCAAGTTCGCGATTCGAAAATTCACAGTTCAACCAACCTTTGAGGGAAGAGTTGGTGCAGGTTCGCGTAATTACGGGCACTTCAGGATCGGACTGTTCTGTGCACTGCATGTCACGACCTGCCGATTGTGATAGACACATCCCCTTGAGATCGCGAAAAATTAATATTGACCCACACCGCCACAAATCCACCATATGCTGATCGAGTCGGGGGATAGCGCTCGAGAGAATAGAAGATCTCTGGAGAGGGGTTCCATGGTGCAGATATGACCAATGTGGCCCGACGTGATATCCTGTTGCAGGTGCACATGCGTCGACAGCATGTGGGCGTGTGTGTACGTCCCCGAGCACGTGTCATATCGCTCATACGAAGGAACCCAAAAGTGAAGCACCCCGCGTGATCTTAACTTGCCGGAACCGGTCGCGTGTTCGAGCCCTCCTCCATGGTCCATGACACCGTCATCATTCCATTCGATGGCGTTTGAAGTCTCAGTTCAATCAGGGAAGGAATCTCGTGGCAAAAGTTGGACACTTTCTTATTGTTCTTGCTATTATATTGCACCATGGATTTCAATCGGCGGTCTCCCTTTCAAGGGTCGATCCATCTAAGCCCTCCGAATCGATGTAAAAGTCGGGACTGCACCTAGCCAAGCAAGCCCCCACCCATTTTGTTACTACATTGGGTTAGTGCAGGAACTGTACTGGTTTTAAATGGGTATAGTCGTGCCCTCCCCACCAATCAGACACCCCAGCTCCACGGTACAGTGACCATTGAATCGATATGTTCATAAGTAATACGTGGGAATTTTTCATTATGCGTATTAGCATTTCGTACACTCGGTAAAAACAACCCCGGTTTGGTAATATGCATTATGAAAAAAATTTATGCATTATGAGCATATCGACTGTAGTAGAGACTGTAGAGTCCCCAAGCGATACCATCTTTGCAAAGTGACGGTCGGGACAGCCACCAAGTAGGCACAACGCATCGTGATCAACAAAACAGCTTAGCTGTACAATCGGGTTTAGCCCAACGACTCGGATCCGGACTAACACCTTGTGATCAACGGGTTGTAATGACGGACCCGTGGAATAAACCTTTGTAACTCTCAACTGATCAAGCTTATTTACTCGACATCCAAAGTCGCCTTTGAATTTGAGGTTTCACTTGCCGCTGACATCACGCTTACCTCACTCGCCTGCCATCAATACTTTTGAAACTGTGTGTTCCCAGTTGGTAAAAGAAAGCTAACAAAAAGGCACACGACCGTTTGTGATGGGCTATACTGCATCGGCTCAGCCGACCCTGCTAGATCCGCTGCGTTGACTTCCATTCTACGCACACGCCCAAGTCGACCCGTCGTGGATCCCTTGTCGGTATTGCGGGACTCGACCATCGCCACAGCATAAACGCGGATGGTGGTCTTCTTGTTTCTCCCTGCCAAGTTACATGTATTCCAGCTGGTGTTCGCTCCCCTTGGAGTGGGTCGGGTCAGAGGCAACTCCCGCGTCGTGACCAGCGGATACACCGTACCGAGATGGTGCCCATGCATGGAACGCCACTTCTCGACATCCTATGATTCCAGGGTCACCTCACATTGCCGCCGGTATGAGTCATGAACCCCTTCCTTTCAAGTTGTTGATCAGAAGCTGAAACCCATTGACATGCTAATGTGTGAGTGACCTCCAGCCGACCCTGGATAGACAACTTGACATGCACTGGTGTGGGTTATGCCGTGCCACGACCACAATCTTTCTTTCCTTGACGGGGACAATTCAATTATGGATCAATAGAATCGGTACATACCTATTTTTTTACTTGACTGTAGTTTAATATGATCGATGTTTGTGTCACCCCCTTGCTCCGGTGTTTCGGAGATCGACATCAATAAATATCTCACCATTTCTGTGCGTTCCAGTTTCATCATCTCACCTCTTTTCATTTTCGACCACCGTCGCGTGTGTTTGACACCATTCGAGCTTCGTCACTATCTCTTCTCATCTTACCGCCTCATCCCCGAACCAGAACAGAAATATGGAAGCGCCGTAAGTTCCATTGTTTGCCCCTCGCCCACATAGATGACTGACATGGACACGGGCTGATGGTGATGATGACGTTGTTGCTGATGATGGTGATGGTGATGCTCTGATCGACGACGCATTATCAGGTACTTCAATGAGACCGGGCCGATCTACCAGAAGGAACACGTCCAAACCAAGGAGTTTGTCAAGTTTGTCCGTACCTACGTCGTAGTAGCGGCAAATAAGAACCCAGACGGCACCACGAACCCTGCGAAAGAGACTGCGCGGTTCAGTTGGGAGGCGTTCCATGTTGCTGTGGCGTCCTTACAAGGTAAGGTATTGGCTGCATTGTCCGCCGCCCCCTTCCCCCCTCCCACAAAAAGAGGGAAAATTGACGAGAAATAAAATGAGTAATTGACACACCTGGTTTTTGGTTTTCTAGCATCGGATCTGTCGATCGAACAGGAGCTCACCGCGATCATCCCACTGCATCCATACACTGATGCCATGAACATCCCTCCAACTCCAACGACCAGCGATATTGCAGATACCACCATCCAAACGATCCTCGACGCTCTCGTTGCCCGTTTCGCATCCACCTTCACACATGTCCTATTCATCCCCTCCACCTCTGACACCGCAGACACAGACGGGGGCGAGAACCCCCAAACCCACTTCTTTGATACCCTCCGAAAAAACCTCTACCACGCCTTCACGCGCCACCTCGAATGTGCAAATGACGCGCACGAACGCTTCCTTGGCTTCCACGGATGCACCGACCTCAACCTCGACCTCAGCGCGGACGCTCGCGCACGATCGGCGTGGGAATACAGACTCTTGTTTACGCATTCGGACGGGCGGTCGAGGGCTGTGAGGGGGCTGGTGATGACAGTGACGCTCGAGGGAAGTTTCGACGGGGAAGAGGCGTGGTACGGCGTATCACTCGACTCGAGGGGTCCGTTTTCAGGGGCGTTGAGAGCAATGCAGGTGATCGTTGGAGAAGGGTTTCAGTGTCCTTGAGGTTGTCGTTGCGTCCTTGAATTGGTCGGTGTGTCCTATGACGATGGGTTTGGAACGGGTGAGAGGTGCACCAGTGGAGTGCTCGTGCGAACGATTGACATCGGGGTTGGGGAGAAAACATGCAATGAGACAGACAAAAACATACTCACAAGAAAGCATCCTCTGTACTTGTACTGCGTGGTCCTAGTCGTGAATGACTCGGACTCGAACTCATCAATAAATAACCAAAAGAGACTTGTTGCCCTTGAAGCTTGAAAGCTTGACGAAGTATCTTGAATGACACTACTGGCAGGATCGACCCACAGGACGAAATAGGAATAGGCTGAAAACGCTATGCCGATCTAAATTGCGCCAGAGTCTTGAAAGATTCATGATTGATCATGTCGTCAGATTATGTAGAAATGCTCACCAGATAAGCACTTGTTCGCAGCTGATAACACGGGAGCCATCCAGCAATGCATACTTGCTGTGTGGTGGATCACGGGCGCCGGTGAATCCGCAAGTTGGCGTTGTCAAGTCCAGTCGACATATTGATCCTGTACCTGCGACAAAACTCTACCCCATACACGTTTTCGGATGTTCGAATGTACTATCAATTGCGGAACCTGGGACGGGGGACACAGCGCACCGCCAGCCATCTGGTTCGTTCACATCAGTGATATGTCAGACTCGGATATCCTTTGCTCTGATTCCGAACGTCATTCGTGCCAGGGACAAAGCCCGTACCCGCCAACACCGTACCCCGAAGAGCACGGGTCCAACGACCCGTACTACCGCGGTGTTGCATTGTATCCACGGTATCAGAAAACCTGCGGTATCGTCGACCCAGCACAGACAACTGGTTTCAAGTTGACAAGCAGGCTGTCTACTAGTAGCCTTGTGGGTTCTGCGAAAAGTATGGATCAGTCAAATTCAAGTCGGGGCGTATACCTGAGCTACGCACACACGCATGACCAGTGATCTTTGCCGTGAAACCGAGATAGCAGGCATTGGGTGGGTTGTGCTGCACTAGACTGCAGGGAGCCAAAATGCGATGGCCGAGATCGGCGTTAAATTTACATGGAGGCGTGATCGCAGTCGGCGCTATGCGATAGTACGTGTGTCACGGTGTCGTCAAAGTTTCCCTCGAGCATATATGGCCATGGCTGGCGGTGGAGGTGTTGTGAGTCACGGTCACGATACCGCTATCGTTTCTTTCATTTTAGATTCGGATCCATGCTTGTTGGGATGTTTTTGAACTGTATACTATACGGCATGAGTATATAGGACTCTACATTTATCCTTGGGTATAATGTTGAAACGAGGGAACGCATGCAACACGGACAGAATGCGAGTTTGTGCAGTTCAAATTCGGCAATGAATACGGACCTAGGATTGAACCTGCTTTTGACAAGGCTGGGCGTGTGAGTGAAGGCCGCTCACTGGCATTGCAGAGCGGGAGTTGCAAGAACCTGTGTAGACCCACAAACAAGGGGACACAGGACTGGTGTGTCTTCGAGATGTCATCGCTCTTCGTCCCTACGCCGCCGACGTGTCACATGTGGGAGCACCGTCATGCGCAGGGGTCGATTGGTCGACCTATCTTTCAAATTCCGACTCCGACTCGGCAAAACGGCAGGTCCGAGCAAGTGAGGTGATACGATTAGGGTCTGTACATACAAAGTGTAGTAAAGTGTACACTACCATTTTTGGACGAGGTTCTGACTCCGACCGGCATCCCCTTGGGAGCTTCTCGGCTCGCCTCCGGCTCGCATCGACCCCTGCGCATGACCAATCTGCCTCACATGTCACCGATATCCGTCATGTGAAGTATTGGTCATGGTCTCTGAATTCAAGACCTATCGTATTGCACAAGTTCTGATTCAGAGTTAGTGTTGGAAGATCAACATAGTAACCCACTGCACTGAGGATTTGGGGATTTCCGAGCTGCTGCTAGACCTATTCAGATCTCTGCCCGTGCATAACTGCCAGTGACTTTTAAATACGGTACTGTCTCGTCACTTTTTGAGCTGTTGCACTTTCCACAGCCAAATTTTTCATGGTTTCAAGGGCATATATATAAATCCCATGTACGACATTATAAAATGTATTGACGCGTGCTCTACAGGAGACGAAGGAGAGCCAAGAGCGCACAGCCGTTTGGTTCGTCCTCCTTCTGTGTACGCATACACACGTGCAACACCGTTCCCACGAAAGCTATGGGCACACCTTACTATCCGCGGAGTTGCAGTGTACCCACGGAGTCAACCAAATTGATGCACAGCATGTGTTTGAAGTGAGCGCTCGTACATCGCTCGAGCGGCGAGAAAGTCAGTTTCAAATTCCGAATTTCACTGATTTTCTGCACGCGACTGCAACCTTACAGTAAACATACACACGCATGGCAGATCCTTGCATATTTTTGCTCTGAAACTCAGATAGCAGGCATATTGGGTAAGTTATGCTGCCCTAGACCCAAAATGCGATAGCAACTCGAATCGGCGGGTATGGCAGAGATCGGTGTCAAATTCACATGGAGGGGTATAAGTAATCGCTGTCGGAACTTGCAATGAGTACATGCGCGTTCCTCGAGTTTCTCTTAAACATGGCTGTCGGTGACGGGTTAATGTGAGTCACGGTCGTGATACCACTGTCATTTCTTATTCCTTTTATCTTAGATTCGGACCCATGCTTGTTGGGGTATGTTTGAACTGTATACTATACGGCGTGAGCACACAGGACTCTACATTTGTCCTTGGATGTAGTGCTGAAGTGAGAGAATGCAGGCAACGGTTGTACAGGTACGGAGTCTATTCAAACCAGGCGAAATATTTTCTGAACATTTCTCTTTACGACAGACTTATATATATTTCCAGACGTTCAAGAGGTAAGAAACACTAGTAGTCAGTAGATCCTCTCTGAGGGCTTGGAACAACGGTAGTGATAAGTGGTGGATGAAGATGTTTGTGAGTATTCACCCGGAATCACTTGACGTCAACCTGAGTTTCTATTGGAAAAGGTGCTCTATTTGCTAGCCTGCGAGACGTTAAATACGGCATTTGACATCGGCGTGGTCTACGAGCCTCTCGTCATTCGCTACGGTATTCATTTTTCATCAGATTGACGGGGGTGATTCTAATAGTGGGTTCGACAGGTACTCCGCAGGTGTTTACAGTTGCACCTATAAGTAAGAACTAGCCTCACCGTTCAACCCGTTTGAGCTCACTTGAGATTCCAGTGTTATCGACTAGTAAGCGATATCAAATGTCGTAAGACATAGTCCACTGACTGGACATCCAAAGATCCCCTGTTGACAGTAAGTCTAAAGGAATGAACTGCACCAGTTTTAAACTAACATGCTCATCTACAGGTGATGATCTCTTTGCCAGTGCAGCTCTTCATCGCATGGCGTGTGAAAATCATGAGCAAGTCGAGTGTCTTACCTGCTATCATCAGCTTTTTCGCCATAGCCTCATTCAGTAAGTTAGATTCTACATCTCACAAACAGTTATTATCTCAGCTCCACTGCAGTTGGTGGCATCGCAACCACAGTTTTGGTCATTCTCATCGACTTTGAATATTCTCGATTCCACCAAAACGATGGTGCTGTGATCACCTGGCTAGCATCCTCGGCCGCTGCAGACGTCATTATTACAGTGTCGCTGGTGTACAGCTTGGTGAATATTATAGGCAGCGTAATTGGTACCGTCCTCATTTTTGGTTAGTTGCGGAAACGCACAGGCTTCGCTGCGACAGACGATATCATTAACAGGATTGTCCGGCGTGAGTTTGTTCCTTGTCGGGAGAGAGAACCTCTGATGACCGCAAGCAAAACAGTCGCTGTGCAGACTGGTTTGATTACAGCCGTGTCTGCCACGCTCGACATAACGTTATTCCTGCTACTCAAGGTATGTAAAGTATTCCTCACAAGGTGCGCATCTAAGCTTTGTGGTGTCTAGGGTCGGACATGGTGAGCACTCGGTTTCATGGCCGGCGGCGTCCCTGATTCTTTTTTTTCTTGCTTCAGGAACTACATCTGGGACCTTGCTTTGTCGAAGTTATATTCAAACTCAATCCTTTCCACGCTGAATGCTCGTGGAGGGTGGAAGGCCACCTCAACAATCCGGGACAATGTTCTGTTTGGAAACGGGACTGGTGGAGAAAGCATGGCAAGGAGTCGTACACAGGTATTGTTTGGTTTTTCTAAGACGATTGTTTTTGACGTGAATTTGGCATAGATTGAGATCGTGACCACTGATCTCCAGGGGCGACGACTTTCAAGCACGGTGCCCATGAAGGTGTTTGATCCAGGGGCCGGTTATGATTCCACCTCAGCAATCAACGTTGTCCCAAAGTTTGTGGAGGTAGTCTAGAGCATACTCGAACCTACGGTATCTTTGGCGCTACGCGCACTGGCCATGATCACCAATTGGTTAGCAGTGAGATATACTGACTTTAGCCTCACTGTTTATTTGACTACCGGGCATACTACGTACATAGCGCTCCCTCTTGGACATCGTGATACACAGTAGTTCAAAACTCTGACAGTGACATTTTGGCTCTCCCTTACAGAGCGGCGCGTCAACTTTTAACGTTTCAACGTTCAACTGTGGATTCGACCGCGATCAGCTCAACGTCGAATCGGCAAACTCGGACTCCGGGAATGCCGAACTCGGACGTTTTTTCCAGTTGTAAGCCAAGTTGTGAGCTGAGATTGAAGATCATACGCTTCGCGTGTACTCCATTGCGAGTTCCTTCCCACCCACGATCTCCAGACGTTGGAAGGAAGAACAAAGGTAACCAAGACACTCAGACAATTGAACAGATACATGACTTCCCGTTCCCGACAGAGTCGAGTTTTCATTCCCGGGTATCTCGCGCTTTGCAAACATGGACATTGAACAGTCAGTGAGCTTCTTTGGCCGGTTGGACGCGGGTACACTTTCCCGCACAGTCGCTGACCTAGACGTATAAGGTTTCGCCGTGCAGGCTATCAGGCGATAGATGATATATGTGACTACTATTATTCCCTCCACAACAAGCCTGTCACATCACAGGTAGAGCCTGGATATCTCAGACGAGCTCTCCCTTGTACGCCTCCGTCGATATCGCATGCCCACCTCACTCTCACGACCATTACCACAGCGAAAGCGCCCCAGACGGGCGAGGCCTTTGAGAAGATCACACAAGACTACCACAAGCTCATCGTCCCTGGTACGCATCCACATCACTACCTCACTTCTTGCCACCCAAACTTGAACGCTGAGACACTCCCGCGTGAAAAACAACAACAATAATAATAAAGGTCTGATGCACTGGCAACACCCACGCTTCTTTGCCTACTTTCCCACCGCTAGCACTTTTGAGGCCATCCTCGGGGACCTCTACGCACAGGGTATCGGACCTAACCCCGGATTCAATGTGAGCCCCCTTCCCCATTCTCTCGTGTCATCCCTCCTCGTTCGTGCTCACACTTAGCGTGCCCTCCCCCCCATCTTTATTCGATATTGGTGTCCTACTGACAATGATGGAAGTGGTCCGTCAGCCCAGCATGCACGGAACTCGAGGCAGTGGTGATGGATTGGGCAGCTAAGATGCTCGGTCTCGACGTTGCGTTTTACAATACTTCCGGGGTTGGAGGGGGTGTCATTCAGGTTGATTAATTTTTTTCTCATTTCTTTGCAATCTAACCTGGCGTCGCGTGTGTAATTAGACGAATGCATCCGATTCGGCGCTTGTCGCCACCGTCGCTGCACGATCGCGGTATGTACGCCAGCACCCTGATGTACCAGCCGAGAAACTCGTACTGTATACGACCACCCAAACGCATTCGTTAGGGAAGAAAGCAGGGATGATATTAGGTTTGAACGTACGTGCGCTCGAGGTTGCGGCCGAGGACAACTACGCCCTTCGTGGCGCGACGCTCAGGCGTGCGCTGGAAGAAGACGCTCGTGCTGGCATGCATCCGTTCATTCTCAGTATGCACTCTCTCATGCGGACCCTGTTTTGGGAGACGGTCCATCCCTGACGAAGGCATTGTTTAGTTGCCACGGTTGGTACCACCTCCTCAGGCGCTATCGATCATCTCGGAGAACTCGGAGACATCGGTAAGTTGTCCCCATGTTGACAAGAATGGTTTTATCCTGAAGAATCCCGGGGGAGGGCTAGTCGCTGCCACGCCCTCTATGTGGCTTCATGTAGACGCCGCATGGGCCGGTGTGTCTATGGCGTGTCCGGAATACAGAGATCTCTGCTTGCTCGATGACACCAATAAGTACGCAGACTCGTTCTGCACAAACTTTCACAAGGCACGTTTTTTTCCGCCTATTTTGTGCTTCCTGGCGGGTGAATTCTAACCGCCCATAACCTCACCCCACATTGATAGTGGGGACTCGTCAACTTTGACTGTTCCGCGTTATGGGTACGGGAACGCAAAAACTTGACAGATGCATTGGATGTAACGCCCGAGTTTCTGCGATCGAAACACGGTGATACAGGTACGTTCGCATTTCTGGGATCGTCCATGACTCATCCCTGTTGGTGATCAGGTACCGTGATTGACTACCGCAACTGGCACTTGGGCCTCGGAAGGCGGTTCCGCGCCCTCAAGCTATGGTTCGTCCTGAGGTCTTACGGCGTGCAAGGTTTTCAAGGCTATATCCGCCAGGTGAGTCTCTTTTCTTTTCGTCATTTGTCCATCCTCTTCGGCTCACCAGGGCATGTTTACACACGCAGACAATCCAACGTAGTGACAGCTTTGTCTCACTTATCAAGCAATTCGCTCACTTTCGGCTCGTCACACCGCCCTGTCTCTCCTTGTGCGTGTTCCGACTTGAACCCCCCACGCCGACGTCGTTCTCGGCGTCAGCGGCACGGTCCCTTAACCCCACACAACTCAACGCACTCAACCGGACGTTCTACACACGCTTGTCCGCTCGGCACGACGTCGCTTTTACCCAGACAGATCTGAATGGCATGATTTGTATTCGCTGTGCTGTTGGGGCCCAGCGCACCAAGGAGGCGGATATCCTCCATGCATTTGAGGTGTTGTGTGAAGAGGCAAATAAGATGCTCGAAGGTTGGGATGGGAAGAAGGAGAGGGACGTAGAAAATGGAAAGGTCTGAATGCTACAATCCAGACGAACGGTGACACGTGAAAGACCACCCTGAAACATACAGCTCCATGGATGTAAATGAGAATTAGCTGTAACAGCGCGAGGATGACGGCGATGGACCTCGTTTGGCGATGTACATACAATAGACTGATTGAGACCCAGGGCGGCACTGAGCACATAATTTATGTTCGGGGTTGCTTTGCGATTTCAATCGATGGCAGTGGCGCAAATGCCGCCCCCCGCCTGTGTCCCATCCGCCTCTCAGCGTCTGGCCCGTCGTTCTTCCCTCAACGTCGCGATTTCATCTGGGGAAATGACCCTGAACGGCCACGTCAGCCAGTTTCCACCAGACCGCATGGTAGGGACTTCCATATCCTCCAATAGTTCGTCAATTGTCTGTGGCCACCTTGGTGTGCAAGTTCAGTCAAGGTGCAGAGATCGAGAAAGCCATCGTTACGCACGACCAGAATGCGAGCCCGCTGCTGTAGCTCTCATTCGCCCATAACAACATGTCCGGGAATCGCTTCCTCATCCAGGCAGCGTTCCGCTCCGTCTCTACCAGCGCCTGTTCGACCGTGGAGGGTAAGCGCATCTTGTCCCCAAGAAAGTACGACGATATCCAGTGCGCCGTCACTTCGAATCCATATCCATTGTTCGTAGTGAACTGTCCATCGTAAGACGTGAAACGTAACGTCAAAGGTATCAATGAGAAAGACGTCGAGATGCTTGTTCACAACGATGCTGCTTACCACGGCACCGTTGATGGCAAAGTCTCGATTGGTGATGTTCTTTGCTGGGACGAGGCCACGATAGATCGACGATGTCCACTGGTCCCTCTGTGGATGGGCCGCTGGTGGTGAGGCGAGCGTCTTGTAGTGGCTCCATTCGTCAACGTCCTTCGAAGGAAGGTGCCTTCCTATACCGAGCTCTTCGATCGTTTTCTCTGAGGCAGCCATGAAGATTGGCAGTACAAAGATATCAACGACTCACCAGTGAAGATTCCTGTCCAGGACGAAGAAAACCCAGTTGCGAGGATCACAGCATCCGCTCGAAGCGTCTGCTTGTTCTGCAGCATGATGGACTCCCCGTCTGAAGCGTAACCTTGTGCCCTGGTTGGGGCGACAAGTCTAATCTTTCCTTGATTAACGAGAGCATGGAAGCCGTCCTTCCTCCCAGTTCCCTCGTCGTTGGTACGAATGCCCCAGAACAATGAGTATGCGTTCCGCAGAGGCGAATCTTTTGGGATCTTGAGTACATCGAGCTGCATGTCGTTATGATCATACTGACAAAATGGTATGATAAATCACATACAGAGCTCCATGTTAAAAAGTTCCAGAAAGCGTGTGTAATCATGCTGCCAAAGGTGGTGGTGTGTAAGAAGCGTCTGATCGATGGTCACTCGGGATCGACATTTACTACACCACAGTATAACTTACTCCAGACGGGTTCGTAGCTCAATGTGTGGCGAGAATATTCCAAGACACCTTGAAGTCGTGTTGTGAACAAAATGTAACTGAAGGACGCCTAAAACATACCTGCTCTTCCTGACCCAGTCAGGGAGCTGGATTGGGTACGCTAGTATAGCATCCGCCTTTTCGAAAACGACCGTCACTCTGATGCCATGGCAAGCCAAATGAGAGGAAATGCTGGGCAACTGCTCATTAGATGTCCAAAAGTACGAGACTGGCAACTCTACTCACTCCTGCGCAGATTTCCCGCCTCCGATCACGACAACTGAGTAATCTGGATTCACTTGAGCCTCACTCAGAATCTGATCGACGTGTGATGCAAACTCGGATGAGTGTGCGACTGGCCCGCGGAAGCCAGCTTGTTCCGCAGACTTTGCCGACAACCCCTCGGGAACAAGAGCCTGACTGCATCCCTATGATTGAGAAAGTTTGGTAAAGCACGGAAAAGTGAAATTCGGAAGCACAGACCCCAGTACACAAAACTATCCGAGCGTAACTCAATACCTCCTTGCTACCTGTCCTGAGATCAAAGACTTCGACGTCCCAACTGGAGCCGTCCTTTCCGCGCCGAATGTTCAGAATCTCCGTCTCGAATCGGATTTTTCCCGCAAGAAACGTGTCGGCGAATTTTTCCATGTAAGCTCTCATGTCCTCGCCGCAAAGGCGATTCCCTGTCTTCTCCTTGAGCGTAGGAGGCGGCATCGGTAAAGAAGAGAACCTGAATTCCCCATGCACGCTACAAACCGCAAACGCGTCGGACGCCACGGAAAAAGAGTCAAGACTGCTTACTGGAACTCACTTGTTGATGGAAACGCCGGGATAAACACGTCCCTTGGCCCAAACACCTCCAGCAGACCTGTCGCGCGTTAAAAGCTGTACGTTCTGAAATCCATCGTGCAGAAGAGTGTAACCTGTGATCAATCCAGCTGCGCCAGCGCCTATGATACCAACACTCTGTTGACTGATGGATTCGGTTGTCTTCGTCTCGACCATTATTTGGATTGGTGGAAGCGAATGACAGAGGGAGTAGACTTTCTAGACCCCATCGATCGTATATATGCCTATATTGGCTACGTAAGGACCGTAATTATGAAGCTGCTAGTCAGCGAAGTCCCGATTTCTTGGAAAACTCTCCAATGATGGGCGCACTCTTCGGTGTCAAGATAACCCTGCAGGGTTATCAGTGTCCACAAAATGTTCGTCTGTAAATCCATCCGGAAAATGATGACATGCCAAGATGACGGGTGATTTAGGTAGACAAAATCAAAACTGCACCACCGGAGTGTAATCTCAAAGTCTGCGATGGGGTATACGGGACCCCTAGACTTCAACAAAATAGTTCGTATCTCACCTGTAGACAACGCCAAGTGTGATCACTCCGCTACTCACCAATGGTTCGATCGCCGGTGGACCCATTTCTTGAGCGACATGTTGATTACCCAGTCACTTCTGTTACGGCTCTAAATTGACAGCCTGGTGCTTGTCGTTTACAGAAACCCGCGGATCACGGTTGATATGCGCCTGTCAATTTTCTCTAAAAATAAGGCCCTCGTGGGACTATCCTGTGGGGTGAGAGGAGTGCGCCTGTGGTGGGGTCAGGGGGGAACCAGGGGGTCAATGACATCCGGGGGCTCCTTGTGGTCTATTTTGTACTCAAGTGATGACGCAGTAACCTGGCCGGTTCCTTGGTACAAACCGTTAATGCGACGTTGCATTGACTGGGCAGCTCCAGTGTCCGGATCTCTACACATGTGAGCGGAATCTCAGCTTGTTGCGACATACTCACGATCATCTTCTTGACTACACCAGATATGTATCGACGGCGACCAGCTATCATAGATTGTGAGCGGTGGGTTAGAAGTTGCCGTGAAAATCAGATTGCCGAACCTTGCCGGTTTCCATAGTCCGAATGCTGGAAGAAGTTAGGCAGCCTGTGATCCTGTGATCTTCGATCACAGGCCTGAGACTGTGTGCGAGGAGGGGACTCCTGGGCTGTCGGTCGTGTCCTCGGATGCGGCCACTCTACGAAGATCAGGGTCGCGTACAGTATGCGCATGGACAGAAAAAGGGGCGGGATGGGTGGGCGGTTTTGAGCCTGCAAAAGCTCTCGCAGGGGCTCCCGCTACCTTTCCAGGACTGTTTAGGTGAACTACCAACTATAACGGACAAAAGGGGTGGGCTGACAATCCACAGGGACAACTGGTTTGTGGAGGCGCGAGGGTATGCCGACGACTACAATGGACGACCAGGGTGTGTAGGGACAGGGACCTGTCGCCGACGATCCGAGGCATGACCCAACGCAAGATTGGTTGCGTTCCAACGGAAGATGGGTGGGGAGAAGGTTCCTTCTCAGTGGTGCCAAAGGCTCCTGCAGCGATAGTATCTAAGAATAGATATGCTCCCACGGGCCAAACGAACGAACAGGACTCGAAAGGCTTTTGGATCCCACCTGTGCTTTTGCGTTCCCAGTGCCATGCCGGAACTAGCTGGCATGGATTCCGCTCCTCGCCATGGGCCAGAGGGATTCGAATGGAAGCGACACAGCCTTCTGCCATTGGCCCGGGGTAACTCTCCGTAGCCTGATAATCCAGGGAATAGATTAAATTTCGGGCCATGAAAGGCAGCTCTTACCATTTATAGGCCAAAATTCAGAGTAAAACTTCCTTTATCATGTAATAGGTGGACAATATGATACACTGGAATTGGTAGCCGAGATAAGCGACTGGTAACAGTGGTAAGCGGCCCTCCCACCAATCAGACACCCCAAATCCATGTTAGCACTAGTAAAGGTGTAGTATAAAGTAATCGCAGTAGGTTCCAAGCGCTGGTACGTGCTCCTCCCCCAAGTTCAATATGGCTGGCGGCGGCGTCGAGTTGCTGTTAGTCACACTGATAACGCTCAACTTACAGTTCCTGATCCTTTCATCTTAGATTCGGACCAATGCTTATTGGGGTATTTTTGAATACCATGCTATACGGCGTAAGCGTATACTCGGCACTTGTTTTGGATGTATGTAAAGCTGAAACGACAGCATGCAGGCAATGGTGGTACAGGTAAGAAAGTCCATTCGAACTGAACGAGAAATGTGCTGAATAATTCTCATTCTCGACAGACTTATATATATTTCCAAACGTACAAGAGGTAAGGAACAGTCGACATACATATTCTCTCAGGATTGAGTGCTTGGATAATCTACAGGGATGCATGGTGGATCAAGATGTTTGTGAGTTATGTCGCTCAGACTCACGACACGAACCTTAGTTTCAATTCGAAAGGTACTCTATTTGCTATTCTGCGAGACATTGAACACGGGATTCGACATCGGTATGATGTACGAGCCCCTCATCACCCGCTATTGTAATTTTATTCCCTCTCATACCCTTGAGAGACTCTAAAAGTGGTGCCATACAGGTACTCCGCAGGCGGTTACAGTTGCGCCTATCAGTAAGCCTAAGAACCATCTTCGGCGTTGAATCTGATTTGAGCTCACTTAAAAATCCCAGTGCTATCGGCTGGTAAGTATTTCGGATGCCCTAGGATAAATCTCATTGACAGGACGTCCGAAGATCCCCTGTTGACAGTAAGTCCAAAGGAATGGACTTCATTGGTCTAAGGCTAATCTACTCATCTACAGGTGATGATCTCATCGCCAGTGCAGCTCTTCATCGCCAGGCGTGTGAAGATAATGAGTAAGTCGAGCCTCTTACCTGCTATTATCAGCTTTTTCGCCATCGCCTCGTTCGGTAAGTTAGATTCTCCATTTCAAACACAGTTGTTATCTCAGCTCCATCACAGTTGGTGGCATCGCAACTACGGTTTCGGTTACTATTATCGATGAATATGTTCACTTCCACAAATTTGATGGTGCTGTGATCACCTGGCTAGCATCCTCGGCCGCCGCAGATGTCATTATTACAGCTTCGCTAGTGTGTAGCTTGGTGAGTATTGTAGGCAGTGTTATTGGTCTGTTCCTCAAAATTTGGTTAGTTGCGGACACGCACAGGCTTCGCTGCGACAGACGATATCATTAACAGGATTATCCGGCGTGAGTTTGTTCCTTGTCGGGCGAGAGATCCTCAAATGACACCCAAGCAAAACAGTCACTGTGCAGACTGGCTTGATTACAGCCGTGTCTGCCACGCTCGACGTAACGTTATTCCTGGTAGTCAAGGTAAAGTAAGGCTTCCTCGCAAGGCAGATATCTAAATTCTTCAATATCTAGGGTACGACATTGTGAGCGCCTGGTTTCATGATCGAGGATGCAGTCCTTGATTATTTTCTTCCTTCAGGAACTACATCTGGGACTTTGCTTTGTCGAAGTTATATTCAAACTCAATCCTTTCCACGCTGAATGCCCGTGGAGGGTGGAGGGCCAGCTCAACAATCCGGGAGAACATTCTATTCGGACCTGGGACAACTGGAGAAAGCGAGATGCACAGTCACAAACAGGTAATTGTGTTTGAACACGGACAGCTACCAGAGCTACGACATGTCTGATTTGAATTGGCACAGACCGAAAGCGTTGCGATTGAGCTCCAGTGTCGACCATCTCCAAGCATGACGACCACGAAGGCCTCAACTCTTGACCACGGAGCGGGTGATCACGAGGGGTACACCACATCGGTGACCAACGTCAGTGAAGCATATCAAGAAGAAGCCTAGAGTACCTCAACCCTCCGCACTTCTTTGGTTTCGAGGCATGCACTGTCCATATTTGCTTGCCTTAAATGTTGATCGTGGTAAATTCCAAGCGAACAGTGTTGTTCCGTAATAATTCCGACTACCAGTCAGGAACTTTGGCATCGACTTCAGCATGCTAATTTTCATTTTTACAGTACATAGCACTTCCGCTGCTTGTACCTAGATACATTAGATTGTGTTCGCCTGGTGCTGTCATTGTGCTTATATACCCGTGCGGAAACTCATCTCACATACAATTATTGTCAGTACAACTATATAAGCATCTGGCAACCTCAGCTTTGCACGACGCCGGTCGATGAGCTCAATATTCCAACTGACCAATTCTAAGACTTCGTGCCTCACAGATAGGTGTTCCGAGGCTTTCACTCATCTCGACATACATACTTTGACAACCCAACCCGGACAAGATTTACTACACATTATCTTGAAATTCGTCAGCTTCGTCATCTTTCTGTCACTCCCTGGTTTCTCTGTCATCCTACACGGTTATCAAGGAGGTTTCTAAAGCGTCTGATATAAATCCTGCAACCGAGGGTATCATTGTCACAGAACAGACGGTGTCGTGTTTAAGATTACGGGCCCTGCACGAACGTAGCGGCTACAGGGAGCGGCAGTACCAATGTCGCGTCAGTAAAAACTTTGGGGATGTGAGTGTCAGCGTTGATGCAAAGGGACACTGAAGAGAACAGTACTTTAACGGATTCAGCGTTGGGGCGAATTTTTCCCCATGAAACTGCTTCGTCTGGTCGAGCGCCACCATCAGATCCATCAAATTCTTGTCCGGTGTTCTACATGGGACGATCAGTAGGAAGTCAGAAAGGAGACAAGGTAAATTCTAACGATGTAGACCGAGAAGTCAGCCCCGCCCCTCTGTAAAAAAGAGATCTTAATAGATGATCCACTCAACGGCGAGAGTCGCGAGACTTACGATCATCATGGCGTTCGTAATCTGGTGTTTACATACGCCACCGCCGAGAATGATCATTCCCGCCTTTTTCGAGTTGCGGGATAACTCGTCTAACGCGCGAATATCACGTGCGACATCGATAACCAACCCGGGGTTTCGAAAGGACTGAAGGTAAACCATGTCTGGGATGTCATCCTGGATGAATGTGCATCAGCCTTGTTCGGGGATTGAGAAGGAAACCGTGGAGATGCGTACTTACTTTATAAGCCCAGTAATACACAGATTCCTCGTTGTTGATTTCCTTTCCCAGGTTTGATGTGTAGCCAAGGAAGATGTTACGTGTTCGGGCTCTTACTTAGAGGTTCGATTTCCCCGATTCATTGAGCGCAACGGGCTCCTGAGAGACGTCACTTTCGAATAAATGATGAACTCAAAGTACACACACACGAAAACAAATATGTACACCATACGATTGACGATATTCATAGCTCTTCCGAAGCTGGTGGCTTGGAACCCGATCCTCTCGTAACTACGAAGAAGGTCTTGGAGTGACAAACTCTTGTCAAAGTCTGGCCCTTGCACTGAGATCGCGGCCTCGGGAACAGATTCTGACGGTTCGAGCAAAACGGCTGCAACAGCCGCAGGGATCTGGGAAGACATGTTGTAGTGCTTGCGCAAACAGAGTGCTGATCGATGACTTGTGGGATCAAGTTTTCGGCGACTACGAAAAAGAGGAAAGGGTCTAAATCCTGGACACAACACTCTTCTCGTTTACGAAAGACATCGCGGATACTGGTCAAGCACAATATTCGGCTGTACCTTGGTGCGGTAATTGAACGTACTTCTTTCCTTGGGCTCCGAGTTGGAAGTGACGATAACGTTGCAAAATGCATGCTGTCTCATGTATGAGATGGCCGCCCCGCCGCCGCCGCCGATACTGCGGAGTGTAATTCATATCTATCAATGAATGAGAGAAAATCGTATCCACCCTGAAATTCAAGTTCGTTCAACTTACCTATCTGACACCCGTTCAGGTATAGTGCCGATCTGAGGCTGCAGGTTAGGCGACTCATCATGATGAAACTATCTGTTCACGTTTGGGTCTGTCTGTCTCCCCTTCGGCTTGATAGAACCAAGGTTGTATGCCTTGTATGACGACATACGCACATGGTTCAGGTGTCGAAGTTCCGCCCAGCACCCCTTGGACCATAACTTCGAGCCCTGGTAGTGTTTCGGGATAAGTTAATTGCCTGGTGTGGACTGTGACGGTTCCGAGAGTCTCGAGGGTTCAAGTCGAGAGTCACGAGCGGGGCTCGAGGACTATTCCTGGGACTCAGGCGAAGCTCAGGGTCGCGACGGAAAGGACACGGGGCCGTAACGGAAGATACGACGTTGCGTCGTAGAATCGTTAAGCCGTGGAAGGAAAACAACGAATAGAGCCGGTTGGCGTCCCCGTGGATATCACGGGAGGCTTCCGGCTAGGATCACAGAGCGGTCGAGTCCATCAGGACGCTCGACGAACTAAAAGGAATCGAATGTACTCGAGTAGGCAAAAGTGCGAGTAAAAGTGTAGTTACTCCCACCCTCCTTCGTGGTACAATTCTATAGTGTACATACGATAACTAGGCCCTAGCGTAGCTACCGGTTACATGGACTTTCCGGAGTCGCGACAGATGTGCCATTTTTCGCTTTTGTTGTTCTTTTCCGAGGGAGAGCGATACCCTTCTGGCACTGGATCATTGCCTCCCTGCAGTGTGCGCAACCGCGACCGCAAGTGTACGGCACGTTCTGTGAGTGAGAGGGGGAACACTTCGCGTTTGCGATGAACTTCGGGGCTTGAGAGTTTGTGTCAGATGGTAGTGGGAACGGAAAGTGCAAGGTCGTGCAGCATTGCAGTATCATTGACCTTACTACTAGTAGAAGTAGCTACATGCAGCCTGAGATATCCCCAGATAAGAATAATGCAACCCTCCGATTTGGCTGCACTCCGCGCCTCTAGCCAGGCCCGCTAATGAAACCTCTGATGCATGATGCCCGTCGCACTAGTGACTAGTTGGTGACAGAACTATCTGCGTAACTCCGTTCTGCTACCTGACGGTCATCTCGCCAACAAAGCGGCGACGTTGCAGTGTGATCAACCCATGAGATTGGCGTACCACAACCAGTCCACCTCAAATGGGTGCAACTGACCAGAGCTACAGATACAAATTAGCTTAGGTACTATAAGCAGACGAGTCGATACCTCGTCAGCTCTCTGGGTAACAAGGCCCGAGGGAGAAGGCATTTACTTAAGAAAGGAGAAGGTTAAATGAGAAATTTTAGACCGTTTTGAATATGAACGGGCACGTCAGCGGGTAGATGGACGGAGCGGTACAAGCTCAAAAGAGCACGTTCACGCCGATATGTACCCCAGATCTGCCCTGCTTCTTCATGCCAGTCTGAGGCGAGCCCGCTCCGACTCTTATCGCATAAGCAAAGTGGAACAGGTCAGGCTCTGGAAAACGAACTCTACCTAAGTAGTGCTAGCTGGTATCGGTTTACGTGCGGCTTCGAGTTTGCATAGACTGGGTGGGAGCAATGAAATTCTGGTCCTGAGCGAGAAGTCGATATACATAGTTCAAAAAAGTATGAGTCCACTACAGACAAATGAAGTCTAGTTTAAGTGTCGTGAGAACCGGCTCGCGCGGTAGCCTCGTGGTTTGTGGAACGACTTGGGGCGACACAACACACAAGGCAGTAGCGAGTTCGTCGTCAACGACATCCGACCATGAAACGAAACCAGTCGTCGAGGGCATCGTCGCCGACGCCGACCACCTTCTCCGGAATTTCCAACTACCGCACTGAATCGTACCGCCCTGTGAAAGATCAGGGATTCGTACCAGCGATGCCCTCGTTCGATCCCAAGGTTATTGCGAGAACCCATTACAACGAGCTACAGCAATACCTCGTAGCATACCTCGCCAAATGTCCGTACGACTCACTGGCGTCTATTGACCCCTGGAAACTTACACCGATCTTGCAGCACCGGCGAATTCTCGTTCAACTGCGCGTCAAAAGCTCACCCGGCTCACGAAGCAACAATTTCAAGAGCTGTCCACTGATGTGTATGATGAGCTTGTTCGCAGGAAGGTGAACACACCAGAGAACGAAAGTGCGTGTAATTAGTAGATACTATGATCTTACAGCGCCCATCCATTCTCGAACCCAGTACCCTGTCTGCCTGCGCGCGACGAGTTTCATCCAAAGAGGAACCAGGCACGACAGAAACTTGCCACACTTCCAACCGCTCGGTTCGAAGATCTATCATCTGATGTCTATTTCGAGCTATCGAGACGTTACCCCGAGTTCAAGGAGGAGGTCGGTGGGGGTGTCCGGCTCACTTCGCCATACTGATTTTCCAAATCCTCATCTTACAGGACGAAGTCGGAGCAGCTCCCGTCGGTTCTCCGGGATCAGCTTATGACGATATGCCTTCACCAGAATTCCACGCTTCGCCTCGGTCGGATGCTCCTACCCTTCCTCCATATTCTCGGATAGCACCTATTTCTGACGAGAGAGGGATGGATAATGGATATGGAACTCGCTCGTTGGGCAGGCGCCCTTCGGAAGACGGATTCGGGAGACACCGAGCGAGTGACGACGAAGTACCACCTAGACGTAGCGAAGACGCCTACGGATCAGACACCAATCCTTATGGACTTGGTTCTCGAAAAAAGCCGTCCCAAGATATTGCACGTGGGCCGATTCCAGACTTTGGTCGCCGGCCGAGCGCGTCGACCAGCATCCATAGCGACTCTACAGGCACAACAAATGCTCAGAGTGCGACCGCAACGAGTGGCATGATCATCCCGAACAAGAGCACGATTGCAGAGGAGGACATTGAAGTACCGTATGGGCGCGAAGAGGTGCGAGACAGTTCCGTTATGGCTGTTGGTGATCGCGGCAGAGACGGAGATGATACCTATGGTGGGATAGATGAGGAACGTGAACACGAGGGCCCCTCCCTGGGTGGCTTGAGCGCACTAGGCGCGCGACTAAGGGGTCAAGTGTCAGGAGATGTCCTGGACGATGAGGAGGGAGGCGGGGCAAGGAGTGGCGACGATTACTTTGATAAGGTCTCGCTTGGACGGGCGTCTGTGACATCTGATCGGTCGGCTGGTGCTCTGAGGAGCATAGGCGGGCGAGTTAGCGTGGGGGCAGAGGATCACGGGCGGTTGAGACGGGAGTATGAATTCAAGATCGCGACGATGCAAGGCAGGATCGTGACTCTGGAGCGAGACCTTGGAAATGCGGAACAACGAGAAAAGGAATTGTGGGAAGGCCAGCGGCGGATCAAACTACTGGAAGAAGAAATTGACGGTTTCCGCAAGGTGAGTTAGGACTGTAACCGAATCACGTTTGATGTTGACTATCTGTGTAGCGTGCCGAAGAACATGGGTCTGCAATGAGAGCACTGCAGAAAGAACTTGACGAACTTCGTGACCTGCGAGCTAGAGAGAAAGAAAGGGAAATGAAGCGGGCCCAAAACGATGAGGAAGAGCTCCAAATACTCCGAGACCGCCTTGAACACCTCGAGGATGAACGTGGAGATGGTTTACCACGGGTTTGTCCTTTCAATTCAGCGCTATCTTCTGTGTCTGACCTTTAAATAGGGTGACAGTGAGATGATTGAACAACTTCGTTCGGATATGGAGGGTTTAATGACTGAGTTGGCGGATCTCGGCCGTCGGAACGACGAGTTGATGACTGCGAAAGATGCAGACCTCGTGGTTATTCGCGATTTGAATAATCAGCTAAAAGAATACAAACGCAAGTACGAGCTGGCAAAGACTGAATTGAGAAGTGTTAAATGTAAGCCTTCTGTCTGCTTCTTATCTGTGCTGATTCCGAGAACCCTTCTTTTCATTCATAGCCACTTCTCAGCTGTATACGCAAGCTCCCAAGATGGACGATCAGATGCCTATGGCTTCGGACGGTGGGCTAGTCGACATACACGTCACTGCCTTTGTATCAGGAATCGACAGCCTTCTGGCAGCAGGACGGTCAAATGCCCCGACGCGCGTCCTCATGCCTATGAAAGCTATTGTAAACTCTACTTCTGCGATCATCGAAGATGTTCGAGTATACGAATTACGACCTACGCGCGTTAACGTTGACATTGATCATCTCCGCTCTCTTCGTGAACGTCTCGAAGCAACCCTTTCGAACCTGGTGGTCGCGACCAAAACGCACGCCATGAGTTCTGGGATGTCGCCCGTCAGTCTCCTCGATGCTGCTGCGAGCCATGTCTCTGCGTCTATCACAGAGATCTCTAGGATCATCTGCATTCGAAAGGCCACACGAGCCGAACAGGAAGAATTCTCGGTCCCTCCGCTGGCTTCACAGCCTCCGCCATCTCATCGCTCCATTGAAGAGCTGCGGTCTGGACACGAGCGCAGGTCGTCTGCTGCGAGCTCAAGGCGTGGAGAAGGGGAATCGCCAGCTGCTAGATTCATGGACCGAAGAGGAGCGTCGTCTTCCGAGCCCTCGAGTTCCAGCACGAATTCGCCTCCTCCTATATTCGACAAGTCACCCATTCCCTGCAGCGGAGTCATCAGTGACGACTCTGCACCACCCGAAGATGCATGGTCTGAACTCAAGGTGCGTTTGCATTTGCAGTTCAGGACGGATGCTGACACCCCGCCACGCCGACCGTGAACAGCCCTATCTCGAAGCCCAGACCGAATCCATCGTATACGCCATCCAGAGTGTGCTCTCTGGCGTACGCACTCCGATACCGGCACCGACTCTGAACGAGAACCTGACGCAGATCATCACGATCGTGTCCAGCATCGTCGCGGTCTGCAGCGGAAATCTACCTCCCGCTTCCGCGCAACAAGGCGCCGAGATTTTGGAGCAACTTTCTGAACACGCGAAGAAGCTCCAGGATGTCCAAGCGCTACCGGAAGTGACGAAAGAGTCGAGGCAGATCATGGCCAAGTCCAGTTTTGCGATCGCGAATGCGATGAAAGGGTTGATGAAGCTAGGGGAACGGTAGGTGGGCGACTTGCGACTACAATCGGTTTCTCTTTTCTCTCTGTTTGTTTTCGTTCAGACCGACCATGCAGTGCGTGAACGGGGTATCATGACTATATTTTGATATGTCAGTAATGTCCTAGTGTTTTGCTGATGGCCTCTTCTGCTATATTAACAATACCCTCCACTTGTTTCTATATCATTACATGCCATGTTTCGTTTTTCGGAGTCGACTGCAGACTCGCAACAAGCGAGGCTCGCTTTGCGATTCGGACGCGTGTCGCTAAACCTTGCATGCTCGTTGCGAGCACAGTTTTGCCTTCCAGCCCACCCCTCTCTTCACGTTGGTCAAGAGATGAGTGCAATGTTCAGCATTGATCTGGCGGCTCGGGACAGGAGCAGAGTGAAGATAGTCCATTTCGAAGAACGACCATTGTTCAGACGATGATATGTCACAGCTGGGCAAAATCGACACAGAACCAGAGAATGGCAAACTTGGGTCAACACTTCGGGACCAGAAGAGACAGCCGAGCTGACCGTTGGATCATAGAGCTAAGCAGTGGTCTTGAATCATTTTCACAAAGTGGTCGTCTAGGCTGTCGCGGCACGTGACTTGCCTAGAGGTTAGTCCGTGTCGGAGTGAGTTAGTTGGTGGTGCCGGCGGCGCTCTTTTCTCGTCGCCACCTCGTCCTAGCCAGCGAGTTGGCCCCCTCGCATCGAGCGCATCGCCCGCTCCTCGTTTTCGCAGGTCGCACTCGGCGCTCGACACAGCGTATCCTCAGGTTTCCAACCTCATGGATACCCCGTGCCAACTCGCCAGCTCGTTGGCCCTCTCTCTCATGTCGACACTCCTCGCGTCGACCTCGCGTCCTCTGTTTTCAACCAACCGGACGCCAGTTCTCGCCAGCTCACTGGCGAGCTCTCGTGTCGACGCACGCGAGTTGCGTCAACACTACGTGGCCTCCGTCTTGCAACCAACCGGACGCCACCCCTCGCCAGCTTGCTGGCGCGCTCCCTCGTATCGACGCACACGAGTTGCGTCGATACCTCGTGGCCTCCG
>JBBPSC010000103.1:0-32696 GCA_038093395.1 Baorangia bicolor
CGCTGGCGTTTAAAGGCCACGCCGGAAGACAACTTGCCCACGTTGTCTTGGTATCTGTCGCAGCGGCTGATCGCCAGCATGGTTAACGATTACAAGTACCTCACCCGTGTGTCGAGCCCATCATCATTCGTCTCACTGAAATCATGACATTGGAACAGCCAACCAGGTGGACTTCTTCATGGAAAATGGCTACGTTGTGATCAAACAAGCCTTCAGCAAGGAGAAGTCGAATGAGTGGACTAAAGAGCTCTGGATTCGTCTTGGGGTTAATCCCGACGACAAATCGACATGGCCTACAGACAAAGACCGTATTCACATGCCTGTACATAACCGGGAAGTTGTTAAGACATTTTCTCCAAAGGTATGAGGCACAAGCATGATAACGAACCCTGGCTTCATAGTATGAATCATTAGGCTTGGGGAGCAATGACAGAAGTCCTTGGCGGCGAGGACCGTATTGCTGAAAATAGCGATTGGTGGGGGGACTCTTTCATTGTCAACTTGGGATCAGAAGAATTCGCACGTCAAACGAAATCGATGCACCCTCATGATCTGGACAACTGGCATGTCGATGGTGACTTCTTCGTAAGTCTCCTTGGCTGGTAGCGCTGCATAAGTCGGCTGACACGAGGCTGGATCCCAGGTTCACTTCCTCGACTCGCCTGAGCAAGGACTTCTTGTAATCCCCATCTTCTCGGATATCAAACCTCGTGGCGGTGGTACTTATATCTGTCCCGAGGGAATCGATATGATTGCGAAGCTCCTCGCCGCACACCCTGAAGGATTGCTTCCTAGCCCGCGACTGTGCATGACCCCTTCAAATTCGACCTACACAAATCCAAGAGACGACCCGGCTTTCTGGTCCCATCTTCACGAGGTAAAGAGATGCAACAAGTTTGTCGAGGTGACTGGGGAGGTCGGCGATGTCGTGCTCTTGCATCCACTAATGCTCCATTCTGCGTCAAAAAATCACCTCCGCATTCCCCGAGTCATCACGAACCCACCCGTGGCATTAAAGGAACCCTTCAACTTCAACCGAGAGAACTTGGAGGACTACAGCTTGGTGGAGAAGAAGACTTTGAAGGCTCTAGGCGTTGACCGACTTGATTACCGAATCACTACCGAACGCCGTCAGGTTGTACCCGAGAGGGTGAGGATTCAGCAGCAGATGCTGCAAGAAGAGAAGAAGAGGTTGCTATAGTGCATCATCAGCCGTGACTTCTCCTGTTCCCATTTCCGTAGCGTAGTGCCAGTCACAGCTGCATGTGCTTTCTACGTCTTGTTTATTCTTGGCTGTGTGAAACGATTGGGCCTAATCGAAGTTGGCAAGCGCTCATAGTATCGCGATTAGTTGACCTTCACGTTGACAAGTGCTTCCAGTTTGCATGTTTTCCAATGCGTTTCAGAATGTTGTCGGAATGTCTCTTGTTCTGGGAGCCGTATCCTATGGGGTCGGTCTCGCTCCGCTATCCATGCCCCTCTCCAGTACGTGTCCGGGCAAACATAGTTATGGAGACTCAGTCTAATAGACGAATCGTAAGAAAAACAACTCTCCATGTTATCCAATCTGGGTACCGGGCTGCTCATTGGCACTGCCCTTGGAGTGATCCTGCCCGAGTGAGTTCCCTAGCGACATTGCGCGTTTTAAGCTTGTCCGGTTCATTGATCATACTCGTCATTACAGGGGAGTCGAGGAACTTGTAACCGACGCCGACTGGGAACGGAGTTCCTACTCTTTCAGCATTGGGATCCCAGTCCTGCTTGGGTTCGCCTTGATGTTTCTTTTGGAGGAATACGCAACCTCCCATGGACAGCCACTGCCCTATTCCTCGACTTCTCAGCCTGAAGGACCGACTTTTGATGTTAACCTAGAGGAACGAGGGCGTCTCCCTGATCCCGAAAGCCCTTCCCTGCGCCATGCTGAAACCAGTGGCATCCAGCGGATTTATCCGTTATCACTTGGTTTGATCATACACGCGCTCGTTGATGGGTATGCATTAGGTGTCTCGGCAGCTAATGCGCGTTCCCCCAACTTGTCGCTCGTCGTATTTCTTGCGATTATTGTCCACAAAGGCATGGTGCTCTGCTTCTGCTCTTTCGTTAGCTGACTATATTATTATATGGAATAGCGCCGACTGCGCTTGCTCTGACCACCGCACTCCTTGCAAATTCGCTTTCAGTGACGAACTGCAAGAAGCACCTGTTGTACTTCAGCCTTGCGACTCCTGTGAGCTCAGTTCTATCGTATGGTCTCTACGCCTTCCACTCCGAGAGTCGCAGTACTTGGCCAGGAGGCGCGTTGCTATTCAGCGTAAGTCACTTGGAAGGTACTTGGAGATCACTGCCTCATGTGGTCTCAATTTGCAGGGAGGCACGTTTCTGTATGTAGCTTCGGTGGTACAGCCCATATCGGGTCATGCATCAGAATCGCCCACAAGCGAGATCAAGAAGACGGTTCGCACCATACTACTCGTGGGGGGCATGTTTTTTCCTGTGCTAGTTAGTCGGTTGGTGGTGCACGGACATTGAATAATACAAATCACTGAGATACTCGTTGTAATTGTGCTCGCTGGTTCCGGCGCTGGACGCTGACTCGAAGCGAAGGGTTTTGTGCTTGCGAACCGAGGCCTGACTCGTTGTAGTTCAACCATCAACCATGTCATCGCCAGGGACAGACTCTGAAAGTGAAAGGGAGTTTACACCTCCGCCACTAAAGCGGGCTCGTCGGTCTGGGTCCCCAAGGACTGCAAGCAGCGCTTCAAATGTCAAGAACAATTCTATCCTCCCCACTACTAGTCCCAGTTCTACCTCGCCAATAATGAACAACTCTTCTAACTTACCTCCACTCGCTGTCTCGATCTTGGGCGTCGAACCACTCGACGAGTTCATCAGGGAGATTGCAGACTTTGTGCATCACACGGTCACGGCCAGACCCAACATGGGTCCCGACGCGAAAGTGGAGGTGGAAGCTAAGCTCGGCGTCCTCAGAGACCGAACTACTGGAAATAGGATATCCTTGCCAGTGCTGGTGGAAACAAGTGCGTAATTGGACGCCATCATAGTTTACGCGTGACGCTGACATCCGTATGCTTTAGTCCTAGTCCCAGATGGAATTGACCTACGTTTCGAGTCAAACATGTCGGCCGTTGGTATCTATATCTGCGGACAGCGACGCGACTAAGTGAACTCACTCCGGGTATTTCAGACACAACACAAGCACTTCAATACGATTCTTAACGAGCTACAACGTAGATCTTCCGAGCCCTCGCACCCAGCATCTCCGTTAGAGTATAAACACTTCAAATTGGTGGACTCCTTTTACGCATCCGACAATCCTCGTGATCGTGACAAGGTCCGTGTCACCCGTGAAGAAAATACTGGAGCAATCATCGAGGTCACGAAGAAGGTGAGATTGGGTGACCTTAACATACATTCCCCAAAGCGGGCAGCCGACTGGAGGGTTAGTGTCAATTTGGAGGTCCCGGGTAGGTTGAGTTCCTAGCTTACACTTCCAGACATTCATATGCTACCCCAGTGCCCCGTCCTGTAGGGTCGCCGACATTCACGAGAAGAAAGGACAGAATATGCTACTCGCACGAAGAATTTAATATTGACCTCACGCAGGTAGTATCAAACGCAGGTCCCAGCAGTCCTGTGAGTACAACATTCTCGTAACAACATGCTCGCCTTCATTGGTTTTCCATCAGCCTGAGATGCTACACGAATTGGAGGTGGAAATTGCACGGTCTGCATTACTGTTGTCAACAGCCTCGAAGCGAGGGGATCCAAACGTGCCGGAACACGAACGGAACGCATTCGATGAGCTAATCCGGTCGTTTGTGAACAATGCTAGGATTCTTGTCAAGAACGCTAGCGAAGGATGGCACTGAACACGACTCAGACAGACGATGTAGGCTTTATGAGCAGGAAAACTCGTAGTTAAGTCGCACATACGCAATACAGGGTACCAGAGCATTAAAGAATATAGAGTACCGTGGTAAATGAGCAAAGCAGTTCAGACACCAATGATTTCGACCAAGTCACCGTCCTCTAAATCGGCATCTCCGATTTCCGCTTTAGAGTCCATCTTATCTCCATCGACCATCAAACAAGGAAAAGGAGGGGACTTCTTTCCCGTTCCACTTGTGGATGCAACACGAAAATAGTTGTCAAGCAACCCTGCTGCTTTGAGGAACGCCTTTACAATCGCGCCACAAGTTGTAGTCGAGCGAACGGTGAGGGGGAAAGTCTTATCCTTAGTAGCCGCGGACCGGAGTACAAGCTTGATTGTATCTCCTCCAGTGGACTCGGTTTCCGACTCAACATCGGACTGTGGTGCCGTGGATGGGGAACATCTTGGTATACTGTCTTGGCGAGATGAGGATGGTGTCCTGTTACTTCGCTGCGCACGAATATACTCAGCAGTATGTTTGTCACATGCCTCTATTTGTAACAGTTAGCAACCTCGACGACCTTCGGGTAACGTGAACGGACCCAGTTCTCCCTCCGCCCATATGTGAAGACTGTGGGGCGTTCCTGAAGCAAAGACGCGTCTTTGGTCGTGACTGATCACGAGTTGATCTGCCATGACCCCGGCTAGGTCGGCGACTCCATCGAACAACTCTCGAAAAGTGTCGTGCTAAATCAATGTTGGATTGGTCGATAAGGAGGCCAGGGGACGAAAGGGGGAGACGCACTCGTCTCATTTTGAACGTCCAGGATTGCTCTTGAGCCGAGGGGTTGAGCGGGTGTGGGCACCAACGAACCTTGATATTGACAGCTTCGGGGCCTCCCGCGCGTGCCGGGTCGATGTGAGGGTGTTTCACTTGTTGCCTGACTGCTTCGGCAATCTTTGCGAGTTCCGGGTCCAAGTCTATCGTGTCGATCGAGTCATCCAGGAAGAAAGTAGGAGAGGGAGAACGAGGTTGGATTGCGAGTGCTTGTCTGAGATTGTTATGTGAACGAAAGCGATGGTAATCAAATGACGAGCTGCAAACCTGACAAGGTTCATCGCATTTGCGCGCTGATGGGCGGGTAGTTCCGGGGGTGGTGTGATTGACTTTGAGCGACTCCTCTCTCGTTTGCGCTTGTTGGGTGACGCGTTCTCCCTAGGGTTCCTGGGTGTATGTTCGATGATCTGGATATCATCGTCTTCATTGTCCGAGGAGAGTCTGGACGGAACAAGTCAGAGGATTGACCGGAAGTCTCAGCGGACAGTCCCGGGGATCTTGTCACACGCAAGGTACGACGACGAGGGATGACACAACCAGCGGGACTCGAGACAGAATGCGTGAGTGCAATTAGGTTCATAGACGTACATTCTAGTTACATCCGTGCCCTGCCAACGGGGGCGGTCGTTCTGCTTGATTGGCTTCTTCTTCTTCCGTGGTTTCAGAGAAGACTCGTCCTCTGGGTCATCCATATCCCAGTCATCGTCGGACCTTGTGAACGGTGTTGCCTCTGGTGGGGGATGAGTTTGATGCGGGGGGAGACGCGGTGGCGCTTACTCGCGGCAGACTGCTCGAGCTGCCTCCAGTGCTGGGTTGTTCTTCCCCTGTTCTTGCGAAAGAGGTCGTCCTCGTCGTTGACCGTGTTGATGACCTGAACTTCGCCGCTGACAGCTGGCTGTCTCGACACCAGACGCGGTCGTGGTCGCGGACGCGTCGGCTGCGCCATTCGTTAATGACAACACCCCGTGGGAATTTTAACCTGCTCGACCCTCACATTGTCACACACCGCGTCACGTTTGCGCTACCCACCATGTCCGACAAGGTCATCTTCAAGAAATCCACGTCGCGTCCAGCCCAGCGCGCGAGGGACGTCGACCTCGACAGCGGTGAACCATCCACAGCGAACACGCCAATCACACTTGCGTCAAAGCTCAAGTCAAAGGCAAAGCACGCACAGCCAAAGTCCCGACTCAGTTTCGGCGCCGATGACGAGGTCAGTGTGTTGCAGCCCAGCCCGGATCCGCTCTGATGCATCGCGCGTTAGGCCGCCGAGGAACCCTCATTTCAGATAAAAAAATCCAGCCTCAGCCGCAAACTCACTCTTGGCTCACATCCAGCGTGCGTGTCGACCGACCGACCATTGTCTGCGCACTGACCCTTTGTCTCAAGCTTGCTACCTGCCACATTAGACCAGGCCACCATTAGCACTCATTCCAATGGTGCACCGGTTTATGATCAGGCTTACCTCTCAGAGCTCAGAGCCAGAACATACTCCACTCGACCGCCCACCAACAATGACATTTACGGTGCGGATGCATTCATGACTGTGGATGAGGGTACATTGGAGTCTTTAGGATCCTCGGGTAATTATATACGTCTCCGGTCATGGAGTCTGGTGCTAATATTTCCTCAGAGGCTACTGAAACCGTGATCCCTTCCCAATCAAGGATTGTGGCTGCGAAGGAGCGACGAGAACGTCTGCGCGTCGGTACTGCAGAACAAGAGTATATCTCTTTGTCTGTTACAAAACGGGCCGATATCTCTCAAGGCCCTCATCCTGAAAGCCGCTTGATGCGAGAAGAGGATGAAGTAGGGGAAGGCGACGATGGTAGGTAAGATTTCCACTCTATGGCATCATTCCTGTTCAGTCGTATCCTTCAGAGTATGCGGAATACACCAGCGCGCAAGAGAGGATAGCATTGGGGAAAAAGACACGCAAAGCTGAGGCCTCGAAACGCAGAGACTCCATGAAGGAAATGATTGCTGAGGTGTAAGTACTTTCCTCTTCCCCGTACTTTGGTTGACTCTGTACATCAGTGTAGATGAAGATGAAGAAACCCTCGAGTGGGAGAGAGAGCAACTGCGAAGAGGGGGCCATGACCCTGCAATGGTCGTGGAGCCGACCCCGGCTAAGCAAATTTATGTGGCTGCCCGAAGTATACCTGCCATTCATTCCGTTGTACTTCTGTTTACACCTGCCCAGTCCCGCCTGCAACCGACATACCTGTCCTTGGTCCCGCCATTGAGCGATTTCAGCGATCATTGGCTTCGCTGTCCGATTCCCATGCCTCGAACACTGGTGCCATTGCATCCCTTGCAGAACAGCGTACCAAGCTTGATACGCGAGAGACGGAACTTCGTTCAATGATTGCTGCTGCAGAGTCAAAAAGAGGCTGGTTCGCGGAATTCAAGGACTGGATCGAGAGTGTAGCCACATTTCTTGACGAAAAGGTCTCGTTATCTTTCTCGACGCGCAGCAATGCTGACTCGATATTTACAGTTCCCCAAGCTCGAAAAGCTGGAAGAGGAACATCTTTCGATACTGAAAGAGCGAGCCGAGATGATCGCGCGGCGGCGTAGTGCCGACGACGAGGACGATCTCTCTGTTGTATATGGCCCAGTCCCTAAACCCTCCACGGAATCGGACGTCGATGAATTGCATCGTGTATTACCTACATCAAACTCTATCATACTCAGAAGGGAGCGGCGCACAGCCAGAGTCGCAAGACGCACCCATCGACACGCCGCAAAGGTGCCGTCAGGTGCTGACGATCGCGAAGAAGGGTATTCAACCGACTCATCACTGATCCAGTCCGACGCTCTCGACTACCAGCAGGCACTTGAAAGGATCGCTGCAGACGGTAGGGATATCCTATCTGATGTCCAATCTGTCGAATTTAAGGACCCTAACCGTGGCCTTGCAAAACGGTTCGGCGAATGGCGTGAACGTTATGCTGACAGTTATATTGGCGCTTGGGGTAGCCTTGGACTAGTAGGAGCTTGGGAGTTCTGGGTGCGACTCGAAGTTCTGGGATGGAACCCATTTGAGGTATGTTCGTTCTTCCCCTCTGACATGAATCCTGACGCCTTGTGATAGTTGCAGGAGAGTCTGGACAAATTCTCTTGGTATTCATCTTTATATCAATATTCTCGGCCTCTGAGTGGAAATGAAAAGAGTGATGAACCGGAGCTTGGTCCGGACGGTGACATGGTTTCAGCGATAATTTCCACTGCGGTCGCGCCCCGCCTTTGCAAGATGCTCGAGGCAGGAGCACTTGACCCTTACTCTACGAGGAACGTCCGGAGAATGATAGATCTAGCCGAAGAAGTAGAAGCTTCTATTGGAACGGATAGTAATAAATTCCAGGTGCTGTTCTGTTCATGGTGATTACGAACTGGTGGGTTTCTAACATTATACGGATCTCTAGATGATTTTGAAATCCGTCCACAACGTTTTTGACGGCGCTACGTCCAACGCGGAGGATGTCTTAGCCCCTTTTGTCAAGTTGAATTATTTTCCCTTTGACCCGGAGGCTGCACCTGCTCGACAGCGGCTACTCTCTCGAGCCATAAAACTTTTAGAGAACATGCTACGATGGCGCAAGTATGCTGGTGACAAACACGCCATTGGAAAACTTTGTACGCGGTTTGTAAATGACTGTATACTTCCGATCGCAGAAAGTGGTTGGGAAGCTGGGGGTGAACGAAAAGTCCGCCAGGTAATTCATTTGGTTTTTTTCTCATCGTTCAACGTGGTCTTATTTTATCTGTAGGTGATAGCCATCCTACCACAGGAGTTAGCGAGCTCAATAAGAGCAACGCTGACCGCATTCACCTAAACGTCGTAATTCATCTTTCCCAGAAATTTAACTGGTTTGAATACGTCTATTCAGCCAGACAGTGTCAATGCGCATGCCGAGCCTCTATCATGCCGAATACGATGATAATTAGTTGGTTTAACCATCACCCACATTATCACCGCTGGCTGCTCGGGAAATGAATATGAAGCCTCAATGACCAATCATGCTTGACCTTTTAGGCCATTTTTTGCCTTGGGCATTCCGCATGGCCGGTTCGTTCCGCTGTCAGACAAAACAGGATTTCTTCCTTTCACAGTCCCCAGGCAGAGGGTTATGCAACTTACGTTTCGCTTCTCCGAGTTTGGTTATGTATTTTCAGACTCATCAATTAAACTCAACAAGCGATGCGAGCTATTACGCCGGGTGACCAACGAAGAAAAGACGTGTTACTATCTCCCGTTACTTACTTCTTATTTCTATTTTTTCGAAATCATTGATCTCGCGACAGCATACTTGACTTATGGTCACCCGTTCACCCCACCAGTTGAAGGTCTGTCCGCGGATTTCCCCGCTGGTTACCGGCGGAATCGGATTGTGGTGTGTATTATACCCCCGCCGGCCCCATCGAGGAAGCCCCTGGCTTCGGGAATTCTCGAATGGAGCCTCTGTCGTACGTCACATGTTGTTTTAGAAAGCGTGTCCCACATTGCTGAAATGTCACAAAGAAGGTGGCAGGGTGTTCAGAACTCATCCATGGCCGAAAAGTTTCATCCACTATTTTAGGCCTGGGCTGTCCGCTATCGCAAATGAGATGCTATCTCGAGTGCGCTGCACAACTTGTGACCTTTCTCCGCCCAAAGATTGAACAAAGTCTCAGCGAACCGGTTCATCTCTCTCCTGTGGCGGTCCTCGCCTTAGCTGAATCAGGATTAGCTTGATGAGGTGAGTACCGCGGTTGGCTAATCTTGCCGATTACCCAGGTGATTGCTCCGTTTACCCCAGGGTTCGCCCATGATCAAGCCACGCCTGCGCCGCACCTGTATCATCCTTTTACTTGTTCACAAATTTTGTCAACCCCCGAAATTAAATGAAAACCCCCTGATTGGTCAACGGGAGGTTACGGATCGTCTATACACCTGTTTGGATCAACCATTTACGATCCCGGTACGAGTGGTACCGAGTAGCTGAGGGTCCATAAGTATATTGGATAGTTTTCCGCCTATAAAAAACGCTCGAGAGTGCTTTTCCCCCAGTGTGCTAGCCCACTCTGCCCTCCTTCCTTTTACCATCCCTTTTCACGACATGTCTGAAATTGCTGAAAAGCCCGTAGCACGTCTCTCTGAGACATCGAGCACATATACTCGTCAGCACGACCCCAATGCAAAGCATTTCATTGCCTTCGCAGATTGTGAACACTGTACACAGCACCCTAACCGTTGGTCAAGGATCAGGTTGGTCAGGTCTTCGAGATCTCTCGGCTCTCATTATACCTCTCACTAGGGAAAATATACGAGAGCCAGCTGCTGAATTCCTCGGAACCATGATCCTTGTCATCTTCGGTTGTGGTGGTGATTGTCAAGTCGTTCTATCATCCAGCTCCGCCGTCTCCTCTAGTCCCAAAGGGGTCAGTAGTGAGAACCATTAGTAAACTGTTCAATGTTGACATCTTGATGGTAGGAATATCTGTCTCTTAACCTGGGTTGGGCTATCGGTAGGAGATTTGACTACTACGTAGGCAACGAATCTCAGACATTTGACAGGTGTGGCCATGGGCGTTTGGGCCTGCGGTGGAATTTCAGGTGGTCACATAAATCCAGCGGTACGTTGCGTTGTACCCACTGTGCTGTCATGCACTCATCTCTTGTTAGGTCACTCTTGCCATGGCGTCTGTCCGAAACTTCCCTTGGAAAAAAGTCCCCTTCTACATTCTAGCTCAGCTCCTTGGAGGTATTTGTGGTGCTGGTATTGTTTACGCCAACTACTATCATGCCATCAACCTCTACGAAGGTGGGCCAGGCATCCGTACTATCTCTGGCACCGGCGGCCTGTTCGGGACGTATGCGGTGTGTTCTGCAAATCCCCGGTTGAAATCTAGCTAATCATAATTGAAGGCGGACTACATGTCATCTGTTTCTTGCTTCTTTTCCGAGGTTAATTCCACTCTGGTTCATACATCTTACATGAGTTCATCTGTCTCTAGTTTTTGGGAGCCGCCATGTTGATCATTGCGATCTTGTCCGTAACGGACAAGCGGAATGGCCCACCTCCACCAGGTCTCGTCCCTCTGGCACTCTTCTTCACTATCCTTGGCATAGGGCTCGGCCTCGGCATGGAAACAGGATATGCAATCAATCCTGCCCGTGATCTCGGCCCGCGCATTTTGACAGCCATGGTCGGCTACGGAAAAGCTGGTATGGATCTTATGCTTCGTACGACTCGGAGCAGCGTGTTCATCCTCCCCAGTCTTTGACTTTAGGAGTCAATACTGGATTTGGTGCCCACTACTCGGCCCTATCTTGGGTATGCAAACAGGAGCTTTGGTCTACGACGCGCTCGTCTACACTGGCTCTGACAGCCTTGTCAACAAGCCGTACGTGTTCAAAGATTATGTATTGCAATTCTCTCGTCGACAGATATCCCTTTTTTTCAGGGACCAGGAGGCCGAAAGGAGGCATCTCGACGGCTGCGCTCACCACAAGGGGGCCGCCGTACGTGCAGGTGTTGACGTAGTTTAATGACTTCTTGTCTCCTGCCGGATCACGTTGTACTCTATAATTATGAGGCTGTAGTGCAACTTGCACGCTGGATCCAGTGATTGGCACTCGACGGATGATGTGTACTAGTAGATAACTTCGACACACCAAATCGTAGCCAGTTTGAAGAGCAATTTGAGACACTTGCTGCCAGCTCGTCGAGCGATACAACGTTGTTTTGTGATGCACTGATGGTTGGAAGTTCTCCTCGCTATCGCTCTCCACTGGAATGGCCCATCAGTACTTTCGTTGACTTGATTTTCGTGTCCCACAGATGGCCTGCTCGCCGGGAGGAACCGCCGGAAGGAAATCATTTCGCTTCCAGTCTGGTCAAGCAAGTGGCCCCCAAATCGAATATTAGGAACACATTATATTTGGATGTACCCGGGTCACCAACAGGAACCGCGGAGGGAGATCACGGAACTCGTAAAGATTCGGGTGTTGGCAGTGTCATAGGCGGACGTCTTGCGGGCATCGATTCGAGATCTGGGGATGGTTGGGGCTCAGACTCGGAGTGGCGCTACGAAACTTGTTCGAGTTCAGGTTTTATTACATATTCGGAGGTTTCACCCGACCATTGCTGCACATTCCGATGGTTACCCGGTAACTTACCTTTCTGTACTAATTTACAGTTTCTAACAGCGAACTGGCTCAAACAATAGGGCGGGAGGGACCTGGAGGGTTCTTACAGGCAAACGGATCTGCAAGAACTTTACTAAATTCGGTCGGTTTGATTACATAAGTATTTAAGTCAATACACTTGCTGGTTCACTGTTGCCTGGTTACACGTTGATGAAAACACACCACACTGTTCTCCTTTGAGTGTAAGCTTTTTTGATCTCGTGCTGTGAAGTTAAGCATTCGCTAGCAAGCCCGAGCGCAATCCGAACTCAAACGCCTCAATGACAAAGACAATCAATGTTTTCCAGACAACCTCCAGAGGCAATCACATCATGCTCCAATACTGCGTTGGAAGTCTTGATGCACCTGTATCAATGTGTCGACTCAGAAGATATCTGTAAAGTTTCCGGTAAGTCACATTTCTTCTCCTTGCGTTTTGGTCTGGCTCTGGCGAATACAAAGATGGCAACAAAAGGCCTACAGTCACCCGTTCTGGTGGTCATACGAACCTGGCCGTGGAGATTATTTTTCATCGATTGTTCAGACTGAGCCCTTGTTTCAAGGTCTCCCAACCACGGAAAGAATTGTCCCCCGAAATTCACACGTGCGGACATTGGAAGTACATATTATCTTTTTCTTTACGGGGTGACGGATTCTCGAATGTCATGATAGAACCTGGAGGCTGCTTGAGCCCAAGTAAGACAAGAGCAGCAGCCTGCTGAGCCTAGGTTGACTCAGGCCACAACTGCTTCGAGTTCTATAACGAGTACGCTGGGTGCGTTTTTCTCTGTACTCTTGGTCTATAGATACTTATCTGGTTTTCTCGCCTATTCAGAATCCTGCATCTTCCATATCTCTCAGCTTCCTGACCCACGGGATGTTATGCTGGTCTGTTGAGAGCACATACGAATCTTTCCGAAGCAAAGGCGGTCGTGTCGGAAGTTTGCGATTCCCAGTGAATTCAAATCAACCCTGCCGACTATGAGGCAAAATGCAGGGATGGTCAGGTCGTTGAGGTCGAAGTCATCCTCAAGCTGTAAGTTTTGCTCGTTTCCATCTCGTGATGTCTTCTATCTTTTGGCGTACGCCCCTAGATATATGTACATAAAATACTGATCTTAACTCGACACCACAAGTGACACAAACAGACGAATCAGATATTTTTTTTTGGTCAAATTTGCGCTTTAACATGAATTCAATGTCATCTTGAATGGAGTCGGAGATTGGCGACTCTGCACGCTGCTACGATTAGTTGATAACTGGTTAATGACCATTATTGGCAGCTGTTTGGAATCGTCGACTTTTCTACTGAGCCCTTTGTCATGTCACAGCTAAGTTGGTGGGACAGATGCAAGGACTGGACGCGAGTTGAATTTCAACTCGACTCACCAGTACTGCCATCGCTGCCTAGTACATTTCGGAGGATGTCACCAGTTCCTCGCCGCTCCATCGGCTCTTCAAGCTCAAGTTGGCAGATGCCCAGGAAACTCGAGAATGATGGGGTCTAGTTCCGATGGTCGGAGCCGGTTCAAGTTGTTCGCCGATCGACGACTTAGGCAGCTTTCTGCACATGTGAGCGGTTTTGAGTTTCTGTAAGTACATATGGAGACCCGGAGCAACCGCTGACCATCCTTTAGTTAACATCGTGCTCGACTGGCAGGCATCGCAGGTGGAAATCTCAGCTGATCAGGATTCTTGGTCATGTGGGCGGTCATCGCACCCAACCATCAGCTTTCGATTCTAGTAAGCTCGATGCCCCAAACACATGAGCCAAAAGCCTGGTCTTAATCGGCTCTGCAGCCTCGACATCTACCTCGTGGTGCTCCTCACGTTTCCGGTTCTGTCGTTGCAGAGACCGCTTCCGACGGAGCGAACTTGCGCCGGTGCCGCATGTGTCTCTCCAGGGGGAATCCTGAGATCCAGGAGGGTATTGATGGAATCCTTAACAATCAGTGATATAAACCGGTGAGTTATAAAGCGTCCAGACTGCAGAGGTAGGTGTATCTGCTATGTCTCACGACGTTGTCGAAAAGTTAGAAGTATCTCAGCTGGAGAATGCGTGCATGCATATCCACACTGAGACCCCGAACACGTCCTCTCTTGGCGAGTGTAGCTATTGTGCGCCTCCCTCTAACAGGTGGTCACGAATAAGGTGACGCATTGGGCTTGACTTTCCCAGTTCCTTTCCTGATTAAGCTCTAGGTATACGTTGCGAGAGCCTTTCGCAGAGTTCCTTGGAACTTTGATCTTGGTCTTGTTCGGGAACAGCGTCGACTGCCAAGTTTTCCTTTCGATGGATTCTAGTGTCGTGTCTACGACCAGAGGCGTGAGTAACTAAATCTCGTCGACTGTTAGCCAACATGGAAGTTTCATATCGATCCCAAGAACTACCTTTCTCTCAACTTTGGTTGGGCGGCAGGTCAGTAATTCAATGCATTTGACGCATCAAACCAACCATTCTCCCTTAGGTGTCGCTTTTGGAGTATGGGTATCCGTTGGTATATCGGGGGGCCACATAAATCCTGCGGTAACGGGTCAACTCGCACGATATCGATCACGCTCTAATTCAATGCCAGATCACCGTTGCTTTAGCCGCCTTTCGAGGATTTCCCTGGAAGAAGGTTCCGATCTACATTCTTGCACAACTTCTGGGAGGTATATGCGGCGCATCCATTACATACGCGAATTACTTTCATGCTATCAACGTCGTGGAAGGTGGTCCCTCTATCAGAACTATCGCTGGGTCGGGTGGCCTATTTGCAACCTATTCTGTGCGAATTTCATCATCATGAGTGCGGAAGATCGAAGGCTGACACAATCACACACAACAGCTTGGTATCCTCAGTCCAGTATCATGTTTCTTCTCGGAGGTATGTGTTTCTGCCTTGAAGGTGTCCTTTGACATTTACAATTTAATAAGTTCATGGCGTCTGCTGTACTCATGATTGGTGTGCTTGCTGTAACGGATAAAGGGAACGGACCCCCGCCTGCCGGTCTGCTTCCCCTATCGTTATTCATCCTCGTCCTTGGTATCGGCGCTGCGATGGGAATGAACACGGGTTACGCACTGAACCCCGCACGAGACCTAGGTCCACGGATCCTCACAGCTATGGTGGGTTACGGACGTGCAGGTGAGCACCGCGGAACCGAGTAATGTGTGTTTCCGGACTATTCTTGCTGAGACTCGCTTTCAGTCTTTGATTATCGGGATCAGTACTGGATATGGTGCCCTGTCCTTGGCCCCGTGTTTGGTACGCTGTTCGGTGCCTTGACATACGACCTCTTGATCTACACGGGTGGTGATAGCATCGTAAATAAAGCGTGGGTGCTAAATCACCCCCTGACTCGGTTGCTGGAGGAGTACTGACCACGACGCATACAGGGACACACGCACCACCAAACGACATCTTGATGCCCGAGCATAGCAGCGGGAAAACCCACCGCCGATCGATGATACCTGAGCTCGTGTGTAACTCCTGAGCTGGTAACCTACCACGACTGGGATCGCGAATTCTCCTTATCAGACGAGGGCTATCATAGGTTCTGAATAGCGTAACAATACGTATATCAACGAAAAGGTTGTTTCTAGCGGAAAGTCCATTCGTGAGCTACATATTCTATGGAAACAGGATTGTATATACACGTCAAAGTCCCGTGAACAAGATACACAGCAGAAACCAGAACCACCTGACCGGCAGATGGTGCCTCTTTGAAATAGCTACCACTGTCGCGCCAACCGGCCGGCCGCCCAAACAAGAGCGCAACCACACATCGGTATAAGAGCGATCCAAATAACAATATCCCATAATAAACGCTTGCCAAATCGACTACGCTGGAGGAGCCGCTCCTTGCGTTGAAGAAGCGGATCACGAGATGGAGATGGCGAAAGTTCAGGATTGGAAGGGCGTGGAGTGCTCGGAACCGACGATGGTACCTGGGGCACAACGATCGAGAGAGGGCGACGGAAGTAATGGATGGTGATGTGTGCCAAGGCTTAAGACCCATGATCGCGCACTTAATTCCCTATCTCCAGAAGTGAGGGGAGAGAACATACCTGGTAGCAGAAACGCCCCGAAAACAGCCAAGAATAGCATGACATCGTCGAGAATACTTGCAATGGTTGGTGGGACTAGATTGAGTGCGAGAATAGTAAGTGTGATGAGAGATAACGCCGTATCGGTACGGATGAACCGATATACTGCTCCATGTAATGGGAGTGAAGTTATCGATACAACGACGGATGGGATAGACAGTACAAGGGTAGCGATGCGCAAGCCGAGTATGAGGTTATCCGACGTAGCCGTAGAAGCCTTTCGTGGCAAGTCAGCCCACGCTGGCTCATCTATCAGTTCCACTTACCGGAACGCGAGGTGACGCGGAAATGACCACGAGAGGAAACATGAGCAATGCCGCTAGCATGGATGAGAACATGTTCAATAGCTGGAATGATCTCGCCCTTGCATTCCTGGACACAGGGGGAACTGATGGCGCTGTTAAGGATGCAGACAAGGGGACCGTCATGGCAGTGGTGCATGCGAAAGTAAAACTACCTGTATAACGACGAATGAGAATGGGCGCATGGAAATAGACGTGAAGCACAGAACTGATTTCATTCCACAACACTCCTCGTCGGAACGAGCTCGGGTTTGATAGCCAAAGTTCGTTCGCGCCATAGGCACGAGATACCGCGACCAACCACGCCAAATACGAAACTACGGAGAGACCAGTTGTGCATACGATGGACTTGGAGGCCAGAGACTTGGGGAGAGAGAGTACAAGTACCAGAATAGACAGTAGGATTGAAATATTGAAGCGGGAGCGGAATGGAATTGATTCTGGGACTTTGAGGTGGAGCACAGAGTCTACGGAATCTTTTTACAAGCAAAATCAGAAAGACAGGTCATAATTTTATAGCGCAAACCGACCCCGTAGATACATCGCAGCTAATAGGAGCTTGAATAATCCGCTGATGATGGTAAAGGTATAGCGTGCCAATCCATACTTGCGGACCCTACGCCGACGCCGCGCAAATGTCTGAATGAGTATGTCTTCCGCGGATGACTTGCGTAGATAACGACCCAGAAGAAACCAGATTTGACGGCACAAGGCGGAGAGGGATGCGGCGACAATAAGTCCTGTGAGGCCGTATGTAAGTGATGTATACCCAATATCGGAAGCATATATGGCGCCGAGCCTGAGATAAGGGGACAAGAGATATAAAAACACGACGGAAGGAGGAAGTGGTGGGATGGGCAGTTGGTTGATCGCCGGTTGTGGGTCATTGTCCTCATCCTCGTCTTCGTCGTCAGTAGTATATTCTTCGAGTGGATCGCGGTCATCGGTGTTTGGGAGAAGTATGAGACGTGAGGTTGAGCCTGTGCCAGACAAACCTGGAAGGGGAGTAGGAGAGCTGGGAGGCGAGTCGACGCTAGACCGAGGACTGTGAGCAGACGACATGTAGGGAGGTCAAGGGCAGGATACAACCTTGAGCTTCAGCCCGCACCTGCTGCGCATAACCCGTGCGACTTTTCATCTTAACCACTGCTCTGATGAACCGTACGCAGAGAAGACGACCACCAACTATTGCTAAAGATTGGCAACTGGCCGTTCTCAAGAACCTCCAATCAGAGTCCCGCAACCCCACAGAAGAACAACGCTCGGCAGTGGCGGCGGAAACTGGCCTGTGTGTGGTGCACAAGACAGCCTTCGCCGTCGTACAAGCTTACCCTCCCTTTTCTAGAGACGAAAAGTGGGTCAAGGACTGGTTTACGCGTCAACGATCAAAGGTTGCCGCTCGTAGCAGAAAAGGTCAACTAGCGACCGAACCACACCAACCCCGAGCTAACTTTGCGACCGTCCCGACGTTCAAGTTGCAACTGTGCTATCCTCCCGAAGTGCCCGGTGGTCCGCAAGATGTACCATCCCGCAGATCGGTGTCAACGCCAATCGATCCTGCACCGTATCTCCCCACAAATTCTCGCCGTCAACCGTCCCCTGCCAGCGTTGTGTCTCATTCGCCTTGCCTGTCCCGATCGACTGTGAATGCCCAGGCGATACCTCGCTCACACCGAAGCGTCTCTGTTCCTATGCATCTGAACAACCCATCTCAAAGCCCAACACTCGTTCCGCACACCACTACGATACCCATGTACTCCAGGGATCCACTCTGCAACCGTTACCCCGACTTTTCTCAATTCTTTCGCCCTCAAGTACACGAACGATTCCACAGCTCCGAGTTGTCGGTACCGATCAACAATCATAACTACCTTACCCAGCTTCTAGCCAACCCAAACATGGACACACACGCCCCTATGCATTTTCAGGGGTTGTTTAATTTGTTGAATCCTGGCGGTCCTCCCACCCATCAAGATTCCTCGACGTACCTACGACCTTGTCCCATCGCGTTCTCCATGAGGCTTGTGGATCTCTTGGGCCATCCTTGACTCACACGATATCCCATTCTTCTTCCCTCAGAGTCGAGAGATCGCATTTGAATTCAGTGGTCGTGTCTTTTCCTCTGTGTTGTTCTGTAAACCTGTATCATGTCTGACGAGTAACATTTGTAAGCCAAGACATGTTCTACCCGCCATAACTTCCATTTTCTATCCCAATTCCCGAGCGATGACCCAGGCTATACTTGCACAGTTCGGTCCCAGATGCGGCCCAAAGACATATTCCCTCCCTCTCCTCGACGACTTGCAATGCTACGACACGGCGCTCGAACGGATGTTGGAACACTCTTTGATTGCTCGAACCCGTTCCTCCTAGATGGAGGGCCGGGCCTCCTGTGATCAGAGACCAGAGTCGAATCCTGTTGTCTTGACCGGCGGCAAATAGAAACTTCTCGTATGGATCAGTTACCAGCGGCTAAAGGCAACGATTCGTTCAGAATGGAATTCCGGGCGAGACACTGACAATAACTAACTAATCTAACGGTGTACGAGTTGGAGTTGCCAGTGAAAGTCATCAATGGCGTCCGGGTCGGGAAACGTGGATCAAATGTTGATATCTGAATTCTGCCTCAGCGGCTTCACCATTTTAAGAAACCGAAACACTTACTCCACCATCAATGAAGCTTACGAGAAGTTGGTGGTCATGTAGGTACTTAAGGCCTGTAATCGAACTCGTGCGCTGGGATACGCTACCGAAGAGGGGATGACTATTTGATCTCTGCACACGAGTGTCGAAGAGGAGGATGCTACCATTACGGAGGCCCGTGTAGAGAGCATTCTGTAAAGCAGTTAAACACGATGAAAGTTAAAGGGAAAGCGGACTCGGACCTCGTGCTGAGCGAGTGCAAAAACATCACTTTGGGTGGGGAGGCGTTGCAAGGATGCGCAAACTGCGATATCCTCAATCACGACAGCTTGTTTGTTAGCCCCTGACTCTGAAATCAGTGACACAGTGCGAAGAACGAAACACTAATTACCGAGAACAAGACGAGATCCCTGTAGATCTGCGGTCCAAACGTCGTGCACTACGCGGCTGTCGATCCTTGAGATGTGAATGCTGGATTTCGTAAATGGTGAGTAACACAGTGGCTGAAGAGAGGGAAGAGGGGACTTGCCCTTCTACGGGGGAATCCAGGGGTACATATAAGATTTTACATTCTGGACCGAAAGAAGTAGCACTAGCCCAGGTCATACCTTAGTCCAAGGATGAATGAGGGAATAGATGACCGACACGCATGTTGTGCCAGATACACCAATGGAGGATACCTGCAGCGACGCTGAGGGCATGACGCAGTGTGAGATTCGAGTATTGACGCGCCTCGGAGGAGAGGTGGAATTGGCGCTGCCATCCATCAATGGTATCCATCTCTTCACGATCCTTGTCGACAACGGACGAGTAGAACCATCCGAGGGTATCTCCAGCGAAGCTCCACACGCGTCCGCTGTGACAGACGGTCTTGTCCCACAGTGTTAAAAAACGAGAATTTCACTCAGACACATCGAAGCGCACCTGGAAGGCAGAGACAAGCCCTTGAGGAGGGATGATTGAACGTGTGACCTTGTCAGTCAGTAAAATCTGCGACGACTGTATTTGGCTATAGACAGTTAGTTATGCATCGGCTTCGTACAAAGGGTACGACCGACTGGATCAGAGCATCCTTGTGTACGGTGCGAAGAACCGAACGGAGATCTGAAAGAGCATGATATGAGGTCAATAGACTGCGGCGGCGCTTGATGGCGATGGAATCCGTGGCCGAGGCACTCTGGCCGAGGTCGGGTGGCTTCTGCTGCGGACTGCAAGTAGCAACTGAGTGAGCTGGAAGGGGGAAGTAGCGCTGCTTCTCGTGGTCCCAATGCATGCCGGGGAGTTCGCGAGGCATGGCTACTACCGTCAACGTTTCAGTCTGAGGTTTCAAAACGAAGTTGGAGATCAAGATCAAGTGACTATGTTTACGCTCAAGATCAAGTCTTGCGAGACTACATTTCCCAGCACACGTCAACCCTTTTGTGATGGAGAGATGACAACCGACATCGTGGTCGGAGAGGTACTAGCCATCGCCGTCTGGTCCCAGGTGAGCTCACTGCCACGCCTTCACGTGTTGTCATGGATTTCAGACACGTCCCATCTCACTCTCCCTGACAATGGACTCCCAGAAGAAAACAACTTTCAAGCTACAAAAAAAGACTCTACTAGTCCCTCCCAGTTCTCCTTCACGAGCTCGCTCGTTCTCTCTCGTTGACCTTCACAGTTCATCACCTCCGCTCCTTCAATTGCCCCCTCCATCCCTTCTAGACGATGATCCGTTCGCGAATTTAGCCTCCTACGCCATCCCTCGTTTATTGGACTCCCCCACCTCATTCGAGCATCCCAGTCTATCTCAAGTTCCCCAGCCATCCACTGTTGTTGTATCTCCACAAGTATATGTACCCCAAGCGACGGTTGCACGTCCCAGATCTTCTGGTCACGGTCAAGTTCGTCCCGCGTACACTAAGCCTGCATTTACGACGCGTCCTTCCCTGCCTTCTTTGCATACTCTCGCTCAGATGAACACGTCCGTCCCCGGAAGAAAGGTACCACTCCCCAATCCTAGTATAAAGACGTGTCGGGGCTAACATGCACAATTAATAGGTCCGAAAAGGGACGCCTGGCGCACGTTTACCTCACGAACCTTGGGATATGGATTTGACCGCCGAGTTCAATCTTCTCACGAAAAGCATACCATCCAGTTCGGGACCATCCCAACCACCAGATAATCAAATTCCAAGCTCCCAAGCGCCACTACAGGAAACCACAGTGCAGACGGAACCTTTTTCTCTCCAAACAACAGGCAATTCAGAAACGTGTTTTGTGTCTCGGGAAACCGCGGTTAATTCCCCTTCGCTTCCTGATGAAACATCTTCCTCACGTTCATTGTCTGGTGACGATGCCGACATGGATTCTCTTCCTTCGCTCTCTTATACCACCTCTGAGCCCTCTTCATCCACACTCTCACGCTCTTCATCAGTAGCATCGTCTGCTTGGCTACAAGGTTCGATGGACGTAAATAGTTCAAGGGACAACCAAGACCAGCCCTCCACGAGTCTCCACGTTGACAATGACATTACTGAAGAAGACGACCCGCTGAGTTATCATTCAGATTTCGACTATTATACCCAGTCCCTTTCCGATCTGTCCGATTCCGAACCAGACGCCAGCCTCACCACAGGTGGGAAGGCAAGACACCATCCTCCTCTTGGCGTGGGCATCACACCATACGCTTCTGCCTACGACCCAACGGTTGACTTTGAACCTGGGACATCCGCTGACACGATGCGTAGAGTTAGCGTGCTTCGCCAACGCTCACCAAATATTGAGTCGCCACAAGATGGTGGCGGGTGGCGTGGGCAGCGAAATGAGCCTGAAAGGCAGAGTGGCCGGGAAGACGAGGGCAGGGGGCGAGAAGCAGGCAGACGCAATGGAGGTTATTCGGGCGGTCAATCTTCTGGCGCATACGGTGGCGGTGCTGGAGGCGACGACAATGGGGATAAGGGGCGTCGAGGCAAACCCCGCTCGTCGGTCTCGAGCACCTCAGACTACACTTCATCCTCGGACGACGACGCGGACGGCATCACCGTCTATTACAGCCTCGACGGCATGTCGAATGGCCCTCCTTCACGTGCACACTCTCGTACTCGTTCACGTTATTCAAAGGCTGCCGGCGGTTCAGATGATGACGTCCCGTTAGCTCAGCGAGTGCCGACGGCGTTGTCAGCTCAGAAGTCAATTCGTAGGCAACTACATGACGAACGCCAGCAGCGAAAACTGGAGCGTGCAAAGAGTTCTCGGACGGCTGCAGATCCCCCCCACCCTGTCCGTCCGAAAGAATCTCCCCGCGCACCAGCTGCGCCAACAAGTTTTCGAAAACGGTCCATGTCTGCTGCGCCAGCACCTGTTTCGGGTTCGCGAGTTGCATCCATCGAGGCGTTTCCAATTGAAGATTTGACAAGGAAGCTCGTGAACCTCCAGACTTCTTCCCGCACACCGCCTTCGATGGCTCCCCTGACCTATGACGGTTCTATGCCTACCAACCCCTCTCCTCGGGTGCCCGGTTATAGCGGCGGTGTCTCTCGAAGTTCATCTCGAGGGAGGCACACGGACCAAACAACCTACCTGCAGCAAAAGATCTCCCGAGTTCCTGAGGCATCATCACAGGATAGACCTTTGAGGTCCATGCGCTCTTTCCATCGACCAGACGGACGGTACTCAGAAGCTCAACGGTCCGAACAAACATCGGCTTCTCGCCTAGGACGCAGTACAACAACCGCCGCCTCCAGTCGCACCGTACGCGCTGGACGTGACACTGCCCCAGTAGGATATGAACAATACACCAAGTCGGGTCGTGTTAGCGAGGACGGTCGAAGACCATCAACGAGCGTTCCTCGATCATCCATGGACAGAGAAAGTGATGTTGCCCAGCGAACGGTGCAACGACCACCTGTTCCTCCATTACCGGTCTCAGACTCCACACCGCCACAACACATGTCCAGGGGGTCTGTGGTGCAGCAAAGGATTTTCATCGGGGACATGCAGCGATTTAACATGGTGGAGATCACGCCTGCCACAAACGCTGGAGACGTCATAGACGCGGTGGCAAGTCAAGGCATGTTGGATAGATCGGGGTCATGGATGCTTTTTGAGATGGCTCAAGATTATGGCATGGGTAGGAGCTTTCCATTTTGCTTATGTTCTCCACGCTGAAGTCTACGTTGGTTGCAGAACGGCCTGTCCGGGAGTATGAACTCCTAGCTGATGTTTCTGCCTCATGGAACAAGGACAAATTATTAAATGCTTTCGTTATCAAGCAAACCCCTCTGGCGCAACTATTGAGTCGTTCTGTCAGTCGTTCTGGGTAGTAAAAACGAGGATTGCTCACCGAATCAATGCAGGCTATACCTACCAGTGCCCCCATTCATCGAGGCTGGGTTGAATGGGAGAGCAAACGAGGAAAATGGAGCAAACGTTGGATGGAACTTCGCGAACACGGGTTATGGCTATCGAAGCGGGACACGGTAACGTTTGATGTCGCAGAGCTTACCTTGTCGCGTTGCTCATCCAGCCTCTAGGGCAAGGACGAAGTCTTCCTGTGCTCACTGTCAAACTTTGATGCCTACTGTGTGACACGGCGACACAAATCACCGAAAGCTTTTGTGTTTGCCGTTAAGTCCACTGATCATCTTTCGTTATTTGAAAATGCCGCGGATTATCTTCATGTATTCTCTTGCAACGCCAAGGACGGCGAAAAGTGGATCCAGACCATACTTGTCGCTCGTGTAAGCAAGCCAGATGTCTTTCAACTCAACCGAAATGCTTATGTGTCCTAGTCGTATGTTCTCTACCAGGAGCGCCATGTGCTATTTGCAAAAACCGGGGAATTACTTTCCCAAGCAAAACCACTTACTCGTTCCCGAACCCGAAAAGGGTCTGTATCCAATCGCCCCGCGCAACCTCTAGTCAGTGTACCACCTCCCTTCAGCCAGTCACCAACCGCCAATGTCGCCTTTGAGCCTGGCTCCCTCCTAGCAAAACGGAAGGGGGATGTGCAACCATAAAGTGTCGTGCTTTTTCGCACAGCTCTGCCCTTTGTTTAACTGCGACTTGTCTTAATCGCAGACCATGCTTGTATACCATGTCGATGAATGTACGTACTGTACTTTTCAAATATTATAGATGGTAGGAAACAATCTGCGGATATGAGAAAGGATAGAATATATGACACGAATGTGATAATAATGCAACATTATAGACATAGACGAAAGGTCAAGCCGACGTCTTCTGTTTCTTTTTAACTGGCCCATCGTCATCGCCCTTCTTGACTTTGGGCTTAGGTTTAGGTTTAGGTTTCGGCTTTTCGTCGTCATCAATATCCATCGCATCGTTTTCGTCATCTTTCTTTGGTTTAGACTTGGCTTTGGGCTTCGCGGGTTTCTTCTTTGGTTCGTCTTCTGCGTCGCTCCCGTCTGGTTTGGCTTTGGGCTTTTTCTTGGTGAGCTTCTTCTTTCCATCTTTCGCAGCCTTGGCCATCTCCCGGTCACCACTCGCGTCTGACGCCGTGACGCCGCCTCCAGATTCCGAGTCGCTCCCGCTGGGTGAACCCGCGTCACTCGACGAGGCCTGGAAATCCTCGTCTAAACGAATGTGCATCAGCAAGGGTCAGATGTGCGAGTATTCGACCAACCTTCTTCACTGTCATCCTCATCTCCACCAACTCGAGGCTTCGGTCGTTCGTCACCACTACTCGCAACGCTCTGCATCTCCTCATCCGAGTCGCCGCCGCCAGCAGCCATCATCATATCTACATCGGCCACCATCTCGTTCTTGATCTTGACCTTCTTATCCTTGAGGAAAGTCTCCACGGGTTCATGCTCCTCTTTGTTGATCGAAGTAAAGGTGTATTCTGGCCCACTCTTGGTAACGATTTTGAGGTCAAAAGTACGCGCAGCACTGGCGCCCATACTTGCGCCAACACGAGAAAAGACGCATTGGTGGATGTCAGAGAGTTCGACGAGTGTGGGCTGTTTAGACACGAAAAAGATGTATTTTTCCAGCATGAATAGGTCACCTTGAACAGCTTTGAGATTGGCTTTGATGCCAGGATGCCCGTCACGGCTGCCATTACACATACTTGAGCACCGGGAAACGTAAGGAAAGAAGCAGTAACGTTTTACCTTTGAAAAGTGCCCGAACCAATGATTTTCTTTTTTGACAGCGCACGGAAGACACCTGACACGACCTCGAACGTGGGATCTTCATAGTTCTTTTTTAATCTATCATACTTCGCGATCTCCTCTCTAGCGTAGGGTCAGTCAATCAAAAGCAATAATAGTCAATCAGCTGTCAACGCACTCAGACATGTTAAGCTCGGCGGTAGTCTCTTCCTCTCGCGCGAATTGCATGACCAGATACTGATATCTGGTCTGACCTTGTCTGATCGGCGTGCTAAGACCAAGCTACTCATGGTTGGGATGTCGTATTGAAAAAACAATGGATGCTCACAATGAACAGAACATGTTGATCGTCCTTGGGGAGCAGGAATAGTCTTGAGATACTTGAATAAAGAATTTTGTAATCGTAAGTCTTGCCGCGGAGTCGTAGAAAGTCAAGGAACATGTCCACGTCGTAACGTCCACGAGGAGTGAGCACGAGGACCTCTTCGAAGCTCAAAACGAGATCGCCAGATACTTGTCCGATTTCGGCCTTGTCTTTGATGGAATCGTGGAAGGCTTGAGCTGCGCTTACTTCCTCCCCCTCCTCGTCCTCCGCGTCGGACTTCTGTGAGCCAGCTTCTGAACCACGAAGTTTTGTGTGGGTACCAGGGACGTAGAAACGGATCTCAACCATCTCATCTGGCACATTTCTTGAAGCCTTTTTACCACCCGGTGATGAAGGCACGAATTCGAGGGATACCTCTGTCCTTCCGGCAATGTTGGAATTGGCGACCTGCTTCAAAGGTAACTCAAAGGCAGTCTTATTTGACACCAGGAAAGCCAAGTCTTGTCCTGAGCAGAAATAAGAACTGGTAGACCATCTCATAGGTCCTCTGAAAGCAAACCTTGGATATCGGTGACTCCCCAGTTCCACCCTTTGAATGTTACATCCTTGATCTCCAGCGTCACGCCAAAGTGCTGCTTGAGTATACCCGCGAGTTTGTCGTGGTCCTATTATAAGAGCTGTTCGTTAGCTTCTCCTTTCAAAAACGGCGGCTTTGCGCGCACCTCGCGCACGAAACCATCAAACGTTTCTCTCCGCCTGTCCTTGAGCCCGACTCTGAGTTGAAAATTTCTCGCGACTCGGAACCATTGCGCCCATTTGATCTCGTCTGCGGGTATCGCTTTCACTGCTTCGTTTTCTTCGCCTTTCCAGGCCATGCCGCTGCTCGCGAGTCGCAACTCTGGGGGTGGCCATGAATCTGAAAACGCTGTTCATGGAGCATTTTACTTACTGCCGACTTCTGGTGATAAACCGTGATATATCCGGTCAAACTGGGTTGTAGCCATGACGGACGAGGATCAAGGCGGTGGTGGTGGGCGTGAAGTCGCGCGCGTCGACTCCATACTGGATGTATGTAATCAGCGCGTCCACGCGTCATTTACCAAGTTAGTACCGGCAGTCTCTGGCACTCTGCTGCCAGTGCCTACCTCTTTGGCTCCGATATCCAATCGCTCGTATATTCCAGTGTTTTTCTAGTTTGAATTGCTCGTTTCAGAGACAATCTTCTACTCATTTATCCGTGGTCGTGGCTGCAGGAGTTGCCACTGATACCTCAAGGAGTACTACCAGATCCACCATGGACTCGACCCAAGAGAGGACATTTTGTAAATGGTGCGCTCATGTCCCATGTCGCGCATTGTTAGCCCGCACCCATATCCTCAATCCCCAGGCTCAACACCAAATTGGAGGCCAATGGATACCCGCCTATGCGCTCGCTGGTGCAGGATCTCTCTGATGGTGTGCGCCTGATTCAATTAATGGTCCGTTGAACTTCTTCTATCATGTTTTGCAGTTCCGATGCTAATTATCGCCACATCTCAACAGGAGATCATGGGTAACTGTCACCCATCCCCTGCATATTGCCAGGGCTCAAGTCACTTTCAGGAGATACCTCGCTCGGAAGATATAACAAGAACCCAAGAATGCGCGTTCAAAAAGCAGAGAACGTGAACAAGGCGTTGGAGTTCATCAGACAGAGGGGCATCAAGCTGACCAACATTGGTCCTGAAGGTGCTGTCCTCTTGAACAAGATATAGCACGAATCTATTGCTGAGCAAATTCGGGTGCAGATATCATGGATGGTAATTTAAAACTTATTCTGGGCATGATATGGACCCTGGTCCTACGTTTCACAATCGCAGACATCAGGTGAGTGATGCGCAAAACACGGGCTAGTGATTGTCTGAGAGTCGCTCTAAGCGAGGAGGGTCTCTCAGCCAAAGAGGGGCTTTTGCTTTGGTGTCAGCGAAAAACGGCCCCGTATAAAGACGTCGATGTCCAGGACTTCTCTATTAGCTGGTCGGATGGACTTGCACTGTAAGCATTCACATCTCTTCGCCCAATTTTCCATCTCATCCTTTCTAGATGTGCCCTTATTCATTGCCATCGCCCGGATCTTCTAGATTATGACAAGCTGAACAAAGTAGGTGACTTCTTTACCTTTCACTTCCCGGGAGTGACATCAACTCAGTCAGATCGGCACGGAAATACGCGTCTGGCATTCCAGGTTGCTGCTGATCATCTTGGCATTCCAGTCAGTGTCGTCTTGTGTTGGGTTGGCGCTACTCTTAAGGCCTCTTTGCCAGCAATTGCTCGAAGTCGAAGATCTGTGTGACTCGGACCGCCCAGATGAACGTAGTGTTATGACTTATATTGCCAGTTTTTTTCATGCTTTCTCCACGATGGGTCAGTTGATGTGTTCTCGAAGATCTCACTATTCATAAATTACTTATATAGATCAGGCGGAAACTGTCTCCCGTCGCGTTGAGAAATTCGCGGAACTCATGCAGTCGGTATGGACAAGCAAAAATGACTATGAGCGCAGGTCTCGTAATGTTCGCTGGGTTTTGTGGATCTCTTTCGTTTCGGTCTGACTGACATCTATAGTTGCTTCATGCACTGGCCAAAGTCCAGGAACAGTGGAGGGCAAGCAGATTCACTGGAACATACACAGACGCCAAGGGGCAATCCTCAGCTTTTACGACATATAAACAAACGACGAAGCGCACCTGGGTCATAGAACGACAAGATGTCACCACCCTTTTTGGCAATATCCAAACGAAACTTCGGACGTATGGATTGAGGGAATATGTCCCTCCTGTTGGACTTGCACTTTCGGTTGGCAGAGCTGAAACTTTATTTAACCCGCGCTCACTCAAGATCATTAGGATATAGACAATGCATGGAATGAGCTGCTAGACTCAGAGGCAAAGCGTTCTCGATCAATAAACGCACAAATACGACAGTATGTGCGCCACTGCGCGGTATGCTACGACATCTTACAGTTCCTAGGATCAAGGAATCTCTCCGAAAACAGTTTGCAGATCTCGCCAATGACTTCTCGCAACGCCTACACAATGTCTCGCTTGATCTGGCTAGCGTCGAGGGTCCACTACAGGTTTACCATACCATTTCCTTCGGTTTCTTTGTTTGACCAAGCTCTTTACCTCCCTGAAGGAGCAGCAAGAGCAGGTTCGGAAGATACAACTTCGAGTTCCCGGCCTAGCCGATGCCCTAGCTCGTGTAACGAAGGCTGAGAATGATTGTACTGAAGCCAATGTCGAAGAAAACGACTATACTGTGTTTACTTGGCAAGACCTCGACTTCGAACTCGAACTCGTCACTCAAGCCATTGCTAAGAAGATCTCTTTCATTGACAATCAAGCGCGTATTTCTTCGCTGTATCTCGTATTGTTAAGGATACTGACGTGTGGCAGATTGTATCGAGGAACATGACCAACCTGACACCAGCCCAGCTGGAACAATTCGAAGGCACATTCCGGTATTTTGACCGAGACGAAACCAACACTCTCATCCTGTCAGAGTTCAGTTCAGCTCTAGCCAGTCTTGGCATCATTTACTCGGTGCGCAGAACTTGTCGTGCAGATTACGAAATTCTGAAAACAAAGCAGGACGAGGACTTGGTTTACATCTACGATCAACTCGTCCAAGACTACGGGGCAGTGACCTTTGAAGCTTTCATCAATCTTTTGGTATGCGTTCTCAGTTCTATGTAGTTTGCTTCAAGCACCGACGAAAGTTGACATAGGTGGATATTACCGAAGACCAAACCTCGCCCGAACAACTTCGAGAATCCTTCCGTGGGATTGCAGGGGACAAGGTATGTTCTATCTACATGATTACGCTGGTCGATTTGAGGACCATTTGCAGTCGTTTGTGACCGAGTTGGATATGAGGTTAGCCCAGCTCCCCATCAGTGCAATCGATTATCTACGGGAGGTGCTACCTTTATCCAAGAACGAAGTTGGGGAGCCAGAGTACGACTATGAAACATGGCTTCACGATGTATTTGCGTGACACCCACAACCCTCACCGAGTTGCATCGTATCGCCCGTATGCGAGACTTAGGCGTTATCAGAGGCAATTACACAACATTTGGTAGTGTACCATGGCTCAGTATTCAGGCTTTCACTTATCCATCTGGCATTGCGACCAGGGTTCTCAACCAGATATTTTTCAACAATGATTGTATTATGAATGCAGTGAGGCACATCCAATTATTGTCACTATGGAATAATTTTAAGCGTCGAAGGTAATGGAGGCGCCGACCTTGTGGGCAGGGCCGGTGAGGACAACGTCGTTCAGTCGCTGAGTATCCAGAGCAAGACCGAACGAGGCTTTCACGCCTGGCCGAAGGGTTTGAGTGTACCCTGCGTTCCTCATGAGCTACATGAAACTTTGTGTAAAGTGCGGGGCATACCAAGAGCAAGGACACCTGAGTTGTTGATCTTGGCCTTGACGAACGCGGCAGAGTCGAGGAAGCTAAAAAAAGTTGAGTGGATGATACGATACGTATCGGTCAGACTTACGCTTTGGCACCGACTTCGAGAGCGACACCAGAAGTTGTTGACTTGGTGTCATAAACAGCCTTGGCACCAGCTTCGACGTCGGGACTGACGCGGTGGTAGTAGCTCGCGGAGAAGGTCTTGAGGTTGTTGAGGCCGTGAACGGTGACGGCGTACTCAGGGGCATTGTAACCGATAGCAGCGGCGTAGCGGGTGATTTTGCCCTCGGTGACGTTATAACCAGCCTCAGCACCAAAAAGGAAACCATCACGACCGAAGACGGTGTCTGCGGTGAAAGTGGGGCCCTAGACACGAGATGAGAAAAGACAAGGGGCAAGCGAACGGAATGAAATGTAACCTTGAAGACGTCGAGAGCACCACGCGTGTGAACACCAGACTGCTTGTAGATGACGTTAAAGAGAGCGGACTTTGAGCCCTTGTCGGGGATCAAGGAAGTATTGATATCGAGCTTCAAACCCTTGGCAATGTAATTTTCGAGCTCGATTTGGGACTTGAGGACGTTTGAGGTTGTCCAGGTCTCGGTGAAGACGAGGCCGTTCTTGTGGTCGGCATACTTTGCCTCGAGATCACCAGTGATGCCCTGGGTCTTGGAGTCACGGAGACCGGAGACCTTGAATGCAACCTTGGAGGGGGTCTTGGTCTTGACTTCGAGGGAGGTGCCGGAGAAGGGGTAGTCCTTGGACAACAAGTCGTTGGAGGACTTTCCGAGATCCTGGAGAAAAAGGAATGGTGAGAGCGGAGAAGAAAGGCGACCGGAAGAGACGAACCTTCCAAGAGGGTGGGACGGGCTGAGGGAGAGACATGGTGGACACTGGACGTGAAGAGAAAACCGAACAGACGCAGTTTTTCAATCCAGGTCCGGGTCGATTCGTGGGAATATTTTCAATCGCGTGCGTCAAATGATCGTGCTCATTGGACCATCTACAATCAAGATGGGTCACAGCGCAAAACTACACAAACGAATCGTGAGTGCCCCCAACCTCGTCTTTGCCGTCCACCCATTCCGCGCCCAGAAAAAGACCGCTCCGTCGTCGACTACCCAGCCAAAAACAGTGACTCCATCTGTTCAATCGGCCAAGAAACGCGCCGGCTTGAAATCCAAGGCCAAGACAAGATCTGGCACAAAAGGCAGCCAGGGAGATCATGTTTTGGGTGGTGCAGACTATGTGACATTGCTGTTGGGAGGTCGAAGAAAAGCAGGAGAGGAGGCTCTGAAACTGCCAATGGAATGATCATGGGACATGTTTGACTACGTAATGCATATCGACACCATGGCCAAGTTCCGAGCCCGAACTTGACCGGATCCAAATGTTCAGACCACTCCGCCCCCAAGTTCACCTCGTTAGCGCCCCATCGCGTGCAAGAGCACTCGCCACAGCTGCCCCCAAATTTCCTCTCAAGTACCAGGGCGTCTTCCCTGCGTCGAGCTCACCTGTGCTGTCAAAGCTCCAGTTTTTCAATTCTGTTACACAGGGATCAGGCCAGATACCTACCTACAGAGTGCTAGATGGCGTCGGCATCCCTATTGAAGGGGCAGAACTACCAGACGTCGGTCTCTCTCTCTCTCTCTCTCTCAGCGTCTGCTCTGCTCACGGACCTATCTAGATCACCCCGGAGTTTGCTCGCAAGTTGTGCGTTCCTGTGTCTCCGCGCTTAGTTTGTCAATCCAACGTAACATTTGCTGTCTCCAGATATGAAAACATGCAGCTCTTGCCAACGATGGACAACATCCTATACAACGTTCAACGTCAAGGCAAGATATCATTCTATGTACGTCACCTCCATCTACTCATTTCCAAAGACGGATCTAATCAAACTCACCAGATGACTTCAGTGAGACAATTACTGTTGACCTTTGTGGAACTTCTGATCATTCTCCTAGTATGGCGAGGAAGCTACTATAATCGGCTCCGCCGCGGCGTTAGCCAACGACGATGAGTGTGTATTCTTCTTCTCCACTTCTGTCTTGCGGCTTCCTCACGTCACGTCAGGGTACTAGGTAGGGGCTTTGCTGTGTCCCAGTGCACCTACTCCAATCATGAGGAAACACAGGTCAATACCGCGAAGTGGGTGTGCTCCTATGGAGGGGCTTTAGCATTAATGCTGCAATGGCCCAGTGCTTTGGAAATCACGAGGACACGAGTGGTAAAGGTCGACAAATGCCCGTGGTATGCAAATTTCCTACCATTTAGTCTACCTTGCAACTAACCTTTTCATGTAGCACTTTGGGTCTGTTGAACATCACTTCCATACCATCTCGTCTCCGCTTGCAACTCAGATACCACAAGCAGCAGGTGTCGGATTTGCACTCAAGCGTGATCCGGCAAGACGCAACAAGAATGTAGCATGTGTGTTCTTCGGCGAAGGTGCCGCTTCGGAAGGTGATTTCCACGCGGGAATGCTTCTTGCTTCAACAATACCAGCCCCGACCATCTTCTTGGCACGTAATAACGGTTTCGCAATCTCAACACCTGCGCATGAACAATATCATGGCGATGGAATAGCCGCACGTGGTCCCGGATACGGTGTTGAGACCGTCAGGGTGGATGGTAACGACGTCCTCGCAGTCTTTAATGCCGTGAAAGAGGCACGCAGACGATGCCTCGAAAGCGGCCGCGCCGTACTAGTCGAAGCCATGACATACCGTGTTAGCCACCACTCGACGTCTGACGACTCATTTGCATATCGTGGACGGCAGGAGGTCGAGAATTGGAAGAAAATCGATAACCCGATCACACGTTTCCGGCTGTTCATGGAGTCGAGAGG
>JBBPSC010000104.1:0-32652 GCA_038093395.1 Baorangia bicolor
GCGGGTGTCGTCACTCACTACACTGTCGGAGAATGAAAAAGTCGAGCTCAGCGCGGCATTAATGCAGCGGCACGCATCGGCGTGACCAATCAGAATGAGCTCATTGCGCTTATCTTGCCGCTTACACCGGGTACACTGTATGGGAGAGTGCTATCGAGCATACGCGTCTCTCAACCTGCGCAGTGCCGCCTGCAAGAACAACCATAAGCCTTCCCACATGACCGATTTGTAACCCAGCTGGACCCTACCTGATAGTTTTCCAGGAGGGGCTGGATTTCACTCTGAAGGACCTTCATCCTCTTCACCTTCTGTAGATGATCATGCTCTTTCAGCATTGCCTTGAAGTACCGCGCCTATAGAGGTTCGGTCTCGTGTCCTTGCGGATACCATGCTTGGTCACCTACCTCCTGTTCCTCCACCAATGTCCACGCATCACCATCCCGTCCAGCTCGAGCAGTCCGCCCAACACGGTGAACGTATTTCCTCATATCAACCGGCGTGTCATAGCTCACGACATGAGAGACATGGCTGATGTCAATCCCTCTCGAAATTAAATCAGAACAAATCAGACTAGTCATTGACGTGGTGAGATCGCCATCACGCCATGACTGGCGCAGAGCTTACACGTGGATCTCCTGTGCTTTGAATTTCTCGAGAATTGCTTTTCGTTCACCTGCGGGGAGGTCACTCGAGTACGCGCGAACCGCAATGCGAGCACGCTCCGACGTTCTCAGCCCTTCGAAGCACTCGAGCAAGAAGACAAGGCGGGTCGTGGATTCCGATGATTTGGTGAAAATCAAGGCGTTAAGAACATTGTGGTTGTGGAGAAGGTGAAGTAACATGAGCGGTTTTTGCGACGGTTCGCAAACAACCATATGCTCCTAACCTATAGAGATTAACACAAAATTAAACGTCAAACAAGCCCAAGACTCACCCTCAGAGTGGTTGGCATGGCAAATCGTTCAGAAATGAGGTGTGACACAGCACCGTCGGATCCACCTTCAGTTTGACTCTGGACAACGAAATACTTCGGAACCCGCAGACCAAGAGATGCAAGTTTGCCGGGATCTCGGGTGAGTGTCGCGGAGAACAAGAGTTTTTGGCATGAAAATCCTCTTCGCTCGCCGACGTCAACTTGACAATATCCGCGATGCTCAAAATCTAAGCAAGCAGGTGCGAGCGAATCACAACTTGGTGGGATACATGTATCTTCCAATGACAATTTGCTTGCCGGGGAAATATTCTCCGAAGGTCTCCAATGGATAGCGGCGAGCACCTGAACTAGCCAATCTTGGAATGATTGAGAGAGTAAGCGATCAGCTTCATCAATGACCTGAGTACGTTATATTGAGAAATATAAATAGCAATCATTAATATACTCATACCAAGAAGCGAAGGTGTTGCAACGAAAAGTTGGGTGTTCCATTGAGATGATCCATTAACCGACCTGGAGTGCATATCAAGATATCCACTTTGCTGGAACCCCCCAGCAACCTGCGAAAGAGAAGGAGGTTAGTTAACGTCGCCCCGATGGCAAGGAAAATCTACCCAGGATCAATCTCGGAGATCAATTGTGCTTGTTCATGAGCAAAAGAGTGTTGACCTGTCGCAGTGCCAATCTAGCAAAGATAATCAGAAAGGCAATGATCGCGATATGCTAAGATGTAAACCACTTTTAAGCCACGTCCTTTACCGATAGCCTCGAATGTTTCTCTGACCTGCGTGACAAGGTCCCGAGTGGGTAGAACGATCAAAGCACGCAGCCTGGTGACAACTCTGTTTGATAAAACCTACAACATGACGACCATCAGCAATTCCAATTAACATTGATAACACTGGAGCTCACCTCGAGTATAGGAAGGACATATGCAAGGGTTTTCCCACTCCCCGTTGGCGCGGATACGCATACATCATGAGGAACAGAGTACGGTGTATAGAGCGACCGACTGTGGAGGATGAGGAAAGGCAAAAGAGTGGTCTGGACTGCACATCAGATCATCAGTACCTGAAGCCGGAGCTCGCGTAATCAGCCCCTGACCAGCAAAAAGTTCGCTAATGCCGAGGTCAAGCAAGCGTCTTCGGGTCTTCAAACTGAGACCTGTGATATGGTCTTGTTCGACCGTTGAGAGAGGCGTTACAGCGGCAGGGTTGATAACTTGTGCGTGTAAAAGAGCCTTGTCGATCCCTTGTATAGCAAGCACGGATTTAGGTGGTGCATTGGGTACCGTTGGCGAAGGAAATGACGGTAGAGTGCCTGTTGGGAAGTTTGTGAGAGGTCTCTGGATGGTAGAAAGTTCCTTGTTCTCCGAGTCGCGTATTACTCCGGGGTCACCAACATCTGAATCTGGTTCCTCCCCGACCACTCTTCGCCTTTTCTTGGGGGGCTGAACGGGTTGTCTCATGGCGATCACCCTTTCTTCGCTCGTGCCATCGCCGTCAACCTCATCTGCAATCCCCTCCTCATCATCGTGACGGTCCTCGTCCTCCTCGGATCCCGAGCTTGCTTGGGGAGCACCCCCGGGTTTCCCAGGTGCTGAAGGCTTTCGTGCCTTTCTCCGAAGTTTTTTGCGCTTTAGGTACCTCGCCTTTGCCTTGGTCTTGGTCTTTGACGTTTTAATACTTGGAACCAAGACATGACATGACCACCAGTATGCTTACTTTTGACACTCCAACTTTGATCGGCTGAGGAACCTCTGCCATACTATACGGTGCCGGGCGCGAAGTCAAAGAGCAGAGCTACACACCGAGAAAGGAAACACTAATCTCCATGACTAAGCGTCACGATGTATACACGACTACGACGTGTTGGCAGGGAGATATCATGGATATGAATGCAATGAACTCAGTGATTCAACGATACGGGTTGACCACGAACTGGGTTGTACTAGTGACATGGGACCTTGCATGGGTCTCGGTCAGATTCCAACTCAGGGCCTGAACCTGAACCAATGACATGTCATGAAATGTGGCACTGGATGTACTGTGTTGTTCTGGTCATCGTGTTTGGCAGTGACTTCGGTTGCGGCCCAGACTCGCAATCAATTTTAATGGTCCATCGACGATCGATTAATCTCATCCATCAGAATCATGTTCGCGCATGCTGACAGGAGATCAGCATATAAAGCCCCACCCACTACATTCACCGACAAGCTGGTGTCACAAGAGGCTCGACGCGAAAAGGTCAGCCAGTTATGTTCCAGTTCAGTGCCTTCATCCGAACTAACATGGATGCCTGCACTATAGGCTCTAGAAGAACAAAGGCGGGTGCGTGGAGGTTACGTTGAGCCCATCAGCGTACCGATTTCTCATGCGCATGGCCGTTTGGTATAGCGAAGGGCTCAGAAATTCGATTCATCCAGACACCTTGATGCATTCGCGCATCTGAGTCTCGGGGCATCTGACGACGAGGGTGACGATGACATCGACGAAGAACCTCAAGTGATAAGGGAAGGGATAGCAAATTACGCATCCCTTGCAAGCACATCAGACGTATCCGGCACTCTTGGTGCACCCAAGGCAAATGATGGCAGCCATTTGAAAAAGAAGCGTAGCAAAAACAAACGAAGGCGGGCAAAGAAGCCTAGCAAGTGGGCAAACAGGTGCATGTACGCGGAGCTATTAGAGATGAAAGAGGAACCTAGTCTTTGGGACGACCACTCAAATGACGCAGGCGATGGCCTTCCTTCGGATCTTGAGAGAGGTTGGGTTGCAGTAGCACCCGTACCAATGGGAAAGCGATGTCTGGCAATCACTCACCAGTCAACGTCGGGAGTCATAGGAATATGTACCGATATTCGTTCCCAGTTCAAAATGGTGACGCTGATCGGATCACTCTACAGCACCAAATACCACTCTTCGATCTCGTCTCCTGGGGAAAATGCTACTTCCTCGCTTTCCGTCCTCGCTCCCTCCACTAACAGTGTTGGACTGCATTCTCGACGTCAATTGGAGAACGAACGGGATTTTACACGTCCTTGATGTTATCAAGTGGAAAGGTCAGGACATCGCAGATTGTGAAACCCCTTTCAGGTACTCCGTGGTTCAATGACGACCATCTCATACTTATCGAATCCACAGGTTTTGGTGGCGGGATACTCGACTTGCTGAACTCCCAAAATTTGCACCACCTTCGACTGTATTCTCGTTCACCGGCTCCTCTGAGGCTCAACAATCGGTCTCACAACCAAGCTCTTACAATTTCCAATATCCGACGTCGTTCATTCCTATTCCTTACCACACAGACACAACTCTCCTCGTGCTACATTCCTATATCGTTCCCCTAGCCCGTTCAACACGGGAGATCTTCGTCGATATCCCAACTTCAACACCGTTCCAGTTTCTGCCCTCCTCGGATTCTGCGATGTCGATCGATTTGGGGGCTGACCACAGTGGACTGACAACTGTGCCGGTCCACGTAACATCAGACGGACTCCTACTCTATGTTTCTCATGCAAGCTACGAAGAGGGCATAAGCCCGCTGAGTTGTTGGATACCTATCAGGCAAATGACTATCCCTGACGAACAGGAAACTGATAATTCAAAACGGGAGAGCGATGGCCCATTGGAACTGTTTCAGCGGTATGTTCTGTAAATCTGCCCAGTCCTGTGTCTGATAGTCAAGTTGTGACAGACTCGTTCATCGCCGTCTGACTAGGGTGCAACAGAGCTCCAACTTGCACTCTGATGGCATGGTTATGTAGAACCACGGACATGTGAAGCCAGTAGCCACTACTGAACTGCGTTGGTGGGTTGGGCACAGAGCTCAGCATGACGGGTTCATTCAACTTCGGCGTAGAGCACACAACACACGAGTGGAGAATACTTGCCACTGAGGGGTTTTGTTAGCGAATTCAGGAATTGAGCTGTAGTAGGATGACATCAGTGGCTGGCAACTCATATATCGTATTCTGGCCGGGTCTCGGACCGAGTGTTCAGCTGTCCTATAAAGGAACGCGCGAACCACACCACCCGCAAGCTACAAAATGGTATTACTTACTCGCTACTGTACTAGGTAGTAGACACCAGGTGAATACAAAACATGGTTGAAAGTACAATGATTGTCCGCGTGAAGACACAATAACCATCAAGCCAACATTACACCATCCCCACAAACCGAACCAGTTCAATCGGTGGCAAGGAGTTTCTTCAAATAGTCCACTGCTGCCTGCCGCACAGATGCATCCACTATCGGATTGCTCATCAGTTCCATTGCGAGCTGAGCCCGCTGCTTTATTCCAGACTCTTTGTTATTCTCCCGATCCGCCTGCTCCCTATCGAATCGGCGGCGTTCCAGCTCCTGACGCACTGAGCTTTCTTTTTCTTCACGTTCCTCACGTCGGCGTAGGTAGTCGATTTTGAGCTTGCTGTGTTGAACCTGTGCTTGAAGCAGCTGGAGACAGGCTGCCATCAGGTTCTGTGGAATGGAGAAATGAACATGCGATTGTTCTGGTTGGGGCGACGCAGGTCTTGGTCCTGGAACCATGGGCCGACCAGGTGAGCTTGACGGTCCTGCTTCCATAGTAAGGTGATCTAAGCCAGCAGAGGGTTGGGGATTCACGGGCTGAGAGTAGGGTGGTGTACCAGTAGGTTGCGGTGGCGCAGAAGGTGGAGGATCTGACAAGTCCAACGAATTCTCTTCGTCTTCGACATCATCGTTGTTGACTACGCCACCCACACCTCCTGACGCGCCATTTGCATTGTGCCGAATGGAGGGGCGTGCAATCACCGGGTCACCATTCCATCTGCGAAGGGACGTGATTTAGTTGGTGGGTAGTCGATTGACTATGGCCCACCTGCGGTAAAATAGATTGTACCACCCGCTTCGGTGCCAGTGGTCTATGGTTCTTGCATTAAGATTTCCAACATCACAGCCACCCTTCCGGGCTAGCTGAAGGCGGCGCTCATACTCTCGTATTCTATCCCCCTCAATGATCATGCTTGGGGGTACATTGCTGGATGCTGCATGATATGCCTCAAAGGTATAGATCTGTTTGAACAGGTTAAAGTTGCGCTCGTAGCAACCCTTGAGAGCTTGGTAAGTTTTCTTCCCCCCAAAAACTTCCATGGCACACTGCAATCGATGAGTGAAAAAAGTATCGCCATACCACCAATACATACCTCTCGGAAGCACGAGTTTTTTGTGGAGCGGAGAGAATTCCAATGTTCGTCTTCGCTCGGGTCCATGAGCCAAGTGAACAACTTTGTTTTCTCTTCCTCAGTCCAATGTTTGGAACCATGAACAGAATCGCTGTCAAATTCTCCCACGTCTTCACCTTCTCGTCGTCGTTTCCCCAGTTGGCCGTTCGACATCGCATTGGTGGCGTCAGTGTGCTTGCGCTTCAGTGCATTTGTAGCCGGACCATCGTTCGTCAAGGGAACAGTAAATTCATGTATGGGGGAACGTGAAGGACCAGCGACAGGCTGAGTGGGCCGTGGGCCACTACCATTCGAGTCAAGAATAGTCGGTGGCGAATCCGTGAGCCCGAATGCACCATCGTGAAAACTCGACCGCGTACTAAGCGTAGGGGTAAGATGAGATCCCAGCGCTTGGTTGAGGCTCTGCAACGGATCCATCAATGAGACTACCTGGAGAGGCAAAAAGTCGGGTAATCCTCACCGAAACGTTGCTGACGTTGGGATCACGTTGTAGGTGGCCAAAGGCCATGCCTGGGTCACTGCGTGTGGTTGAAAATACAGTGAGACATTGCACTTGGAATAATGTGGTGCGTAGATGAAGTGAACGACGGGCAAGTGTATTGTCCGACGTACTTACCCATGGGGCTGGGAGTTGTCCATGGCCAGCTTGACTCTCCTGCTGAACCACGATGAACCGGACGTGAACCGCTCGCACTTGCTGTGGCTCGTTTGCGGTGCCGCTAATAACTAGGGGGCTGTTTGGTTCCAAAGTCCAAACAAACAACCATAGAGGCGCCCCGGTTCGTCTCGCCTGGAACCGCGCATAAAAAAAACGAGTAGCTAGATGCACAAACAAGTAGAAGTATGTGTATATGGATACATGACCGTTTATATCTCAGATCTCATCGTCCGGCTCTCCCTCAGCATCCAAGTCCGAGTCTTCCTCGACCACCACTTGCAAGGCAACAGCATCCTCTATGGCACCTACATCCCGTGTGTCCCGTGAGCCTAGCAGTGGTGAGATCCCCTCCGCTTCCCCTGAAATCTTGCTGCGAACCACAGAGCCGTTGACACCTTCTGCTACGAATACGGTATCGTCACTCGGAACACTGTGCCGACTGGTCAATCCCGTAAGTGGAGTTCCCAAGTCTTCGGACTTCACGTCGGTGCATTCCTGTTGCGCGAAATCATCACCCAAGTCATCTTTTTGCGTCGACTCCTTCTCTCCTTCCGTGGTCCCGACGGCGGGACTAGTATCCAACGAACGTTGTGTGGAATCCCGACCGACTCCGTTCGTAGTATGACCTTCTCCATTGACAACCAAGGGATGACGGTCGACTGGTTGATCAACACGGTCATCATGCCCCTCAGTAAAGGCAAGGTCCATGGATGCACGTAGATCCTCGGGAGACGGCGAATCGAGTTTCCTGCGCTTCCGAGGCGATGTTGGTTTCGTAGGCGATATCGGTCCAGACTCAGTCGAAAAGGACTGGGATACAACAGGAGCTTTGCCAGACGGTCGGACTCTGGGGGGGCGGCCACGGCGACGCTTGATTGGTACAGTAGGAGTGACGTCTTCAGTCCTCTGCTCAACATTGCTGGTACCATCAAGAAACGCATCGCTATTTTCTCCATGGGGTCCAGCATCACCGTCTGGAACTGCTCGCGCAGAAGCTGACCGGGTGGACATCGCAAGGGAGTCGGGGCTAGCGTCCCTGAGCTTGTTTTTCAGTTGCCTCTTTGGAGTGGCCATTTTTTCGCGGAGCAGGTCATCAAAGAGGTGGGCTGCAGTCACCTCTACTACATCATGAACAACCACCACCTGTTCGTTCTGCTCGTTTGACGAACTCTGTCCAGAACCCAAAGACTTGGCTCGACCACCAATATCCAGCATAGGCGTCCCGCCGTCCATCGGACTCTGAGGTGTACCGGTGTGGGGTATGGCACCGAAACCTAAGCCCGCCTCGGCCTGAAGGAGCTCCACACCCGTTTTGGTGCGAGACAACACGAACGGTGTCCATTTCAGCTTCTCGGGCTTGAGCCTCAGGTATCCTTTCTTTTCCCAGGCCTCCAGCCAACGTTCCACCTTGTCTCGGTCCCAAGAGATTTCGTAGTGCGTGGGAGCGACGAATGGCGTATTAGACTTGTTTCCCCCCCCTTCCGTTTGCTTTTGTGGACTGGGTCTCTGCAAGTGTCTCCGTGCAATACCATTTTTACGACCACGCGGGAACTTGATCGACTGCCCTGGTGAAGGGCGAGCAAGGTTTGGGAACGCGGTGTCCACTGTAATCATGTCTTGCTGCCCGAGGATGGTGGAAATGTCCTCGATGGTCATAGACGTGGCTCTACTGATATCTATTTGGTAGTACACAGGGCACCTGGTGTGAGGGAGAGTCAACCCATAAGCGAAAGAAAAATAAGCTGACCTTCAAGGGTCGGTTTCGGTGGTGCTGATCTGAGGTAACGCATAAGTGCAAGTGTCCAATAGTTCTTGTAGCCAAGAGCACCCAGTCCAGAGAGAGGCTTTTCAGGAGAGCCTGCACGCTCCTCTTTCTTCGACAATAGGTAACCTGAGCGAGCATTTGGTTAACAGCTCAACACGATTCAGGAATTTCAAACATACTGAAATCGATGAGATAATTTCCCCACCCCTGTCGTTGTCGTACTGGAAGTGTCATAATACAACTCACGTTGTATTGTTTCGGTGAACATTTCTCCTTGCTGAAGTACCCCACAAAATGAGCCCCGATGTCATCGATCTCCGTCATGACATAGAAAAGAAATGGTTCAACATCATAGAAAAGAGATTTATGGTCAAGGAACATTTTGGATAGGAGGCAAAGGTTCTGGCAGTATATTTTGTTCTTGCGTCCGTCCACCTCGAATATAGAAATTGAACTGTCGCGGTAGATTTCATCACCCGGCGGATGACGAGCTTTACATTTCATCTGTAATCACCAGTCAGCTACAAGGTGTACTCCACATTCATACAAGGGCTCACTCGATGTCGACCAAATGCAAAGCGGCTTCGCATATACTTCAGACAAAATTCGCATATCCACAACCGCCCGTCTGGTATATTTGCATACTCTTCCGGGAACGGGGCATCATACCATGGATGAATGTCATAGGGTCCAAAACGGATGGTGCGTATACGTAACGTCGACTGTCCGTCAGGGATGGTTGGGGTGTTCGGAGTTTGGGAGAAGATTCCTGGTGTGGGTGGGACGAGACTTGGCGTGGAGGGCACCGGAGAAATGGGTGGCAATGAAGGAGGAATGGACAATTGATGGAGGGTAGCGGAGCGGAGGGGGCGCGAAGATGGACCGGCTATAGGCGTATCTGGGTTTTCGGCAACCGAAGGTAGAGCCGGAGCCGGATACAATTTCTCCTAGAAAGAAGTTGATCAGCCAACCATGCCGGAGTGCATACGTCAACTACACACCTCAGCAGCAAGCCTGCTCTTCTCAAATCTTGTCCTATCAAAGTTGTCGATACTCGTCTTCGACGTATCCCTCTCTGCTGGCGGTAAAAGGTCCTCAAAGATATTGTGCTCCATATCGTCTTCGCGCTCCTTGCCTTTACCCTTGGGCGGGAGCCGCAACCGCACAATTAACGGTGGGGGAGGAGAGCGCGCCTTGGTGCGCATGCGTTTTGCGGGACGCGGAGTCTGCATCTCTGTTGTGCGCTTAGCAGGTCTCTTCTTCTTGACTGATTCAGGACGGCGCGCTACGGGAGCGCTCACCGTCGAGTCCGAGTCCGAGTCCGAATCGGAGGATTCGTCAGTGGATGAATCGTCAATCTGGATATCCATTTCAGGGTCCGCTCCCTGTGGGTCACTGGTCAATCCATCTGGATCAGATTTGCTAGTGGGGTAGTCCAGTCCTGCCGGGGGGAAAGCGCCATGCTGGGCCAGAGTGGAACCAGGACCAGGAGGGAGTATGTCGAGCAGTGGGCATAGAGGGCAGTGCCATTGACCCGGTGGCTCTTCCTCCAGCGGTGGCTGGAGGCAATCCATGTGCCATCCTATTGAAACGCGGAAATGTGAAGAGATGAGCAGCGCGGTAGAATTTGTGACATACCTCGATCGCAAAAGTCACAAAACAAGATCCTGGCCTATTGACATATGAACCAATAGTAGATAAAGTGGATGGGTACTCTTACATCGTCCCCCTTTTCTTGGCAAATCTCGCAGATCTTGCATTCGATGCACTTCCAAGGGTAGGAGCGAACTACCTCGGCGACCTTGCCAAGCTCCATACAGCTTGGATGTCCTGGGAAAGATGGTTAATAAATCTCTCCACAAGGCGCAGCATGACGAGACGCACCACTCCGCCCGCATTCTTCACAGGAGACCATTGACTCGGGCTGGCCATGCTTGTTGTTGCGATCATTGCCCTGGCAAAAGCCGCATTCCTGTTCACGCCTGGGTCTTCTCTTTCGTTTTTGCGGTTTGGTGACCCGTGGAAGCTCCGTTTCCGGGATCGGCAGATAAGCCGCGGGTGGCTGAGGCGCGAACGGATCACCTTGAGGCCCCTGGTGGTACTGCAATGGTTCTTGAGAGTAATGTCTCTTCCGGGGAAGGGCAAATTCATCCTGGACAATGATGGGATGTAGCTATTGATGATTTGATGAGCATTGGACTCCGTAACCACGTCTGGAGCTAATTACAACACGCGACGCGTTCGCCGCCAACTGGGTGCCATAGATATGTGTGACGGACGAAGCTCACCTGCTGAGAACCGTCTGAATGTGTATTTCTGGCACCGGCTGTGGCAGGGTCGATGGCTGAACCACCTGCAAGGGCAGGATCAATCGGAATTTCGTCTGGGTTGCTGAAGGGTGTTCCATGTTCGCTCGCTGCCTCACGGTCGAAGAGTGCGTTGCTGGGAAAGGGGAGGCCACGCATTGCTATGGTGGTGGTCGTGGGGAACGACGAGCTCAAAGGGAGCGATTGACGGACTCGTCGACGAGCACAGCGAGTACACTCTTCCGTGACCGTCCCGCGTGACGAGAAACAGGGAACGTCTGGTCACGTTTTCTTGCGAGGATGCTTCCATTTCTGGCGCACCGGCTCGCAAATTTGCTCAGGATCCGGCACGATTCGGCATGGTATTCTGTTCGCGGTTCACTTTGAACTGGACTCACGGAGAGACTTTTTAATCTCTCTTTTTTTTTTGTGTGTGTGTACTGGTCCGTGTCTCGAGTGGCAAAACAAACGAAAACAAGTAGCACTTGATCCCGTGTGTTGCATTCTCAGAGGTCGGTCAAGTTGAGCTGGCCTGCTGGCTTTCAATCTCGTTCCCTCTCCCTTTCCTTATTTCCTCCCCCTTCCTCCCCTACCACCATCTCCTCCCTCAAGCAATGCAGGCTGTCATACATCGCCAACCTCTCCCCCCACTCCTAGACCAGTATCATCCTTCATCGCTCACTCAACCTCGCTCAAATCCCACAATGATGCCCACACCTCCAGTCCTCTCCCGCAAGCGAAAGAGAGCCCACCAGTTCACAGTCAGCTACAGCGAAGTACAAGAAGTCGACAACCAGGGCCGAGTCCGTGAAGTAATCGTTATTGAAGACACTCCACCTCCATCCACCATATCTCCGGCAACAACTCACACCAATGCTTACTCCGCTTCCTACCAACCTCCACCCTACTCAGCTCCAATCAGGACCAGGGCCCGTGCCGCCGCAGAGGCACAGGCCTTGTCTGCCAGTACCTCCTCGGCAGTGCTAGTGGCACCAGCGCCAAAGAAGAGGAAGCGAGACCAGGCTGACGACCCCCGTGGGACCATCGTGAAGAAGGTCGCTCCTGGCCTCCAACCACAGCCCGCCATACCCTCCTCCAAGTCCTGGGCCAGCGGCAGCGGGCCTGCCACCACAGACGTACGTAACGTCCTGCTTACATCCGGTTTGGTCAGGAACTGTGCTTTAATTCATCATCAGCCATCCAACGGCGTCGTTCCTTGCGATGATAAGGAAGGCCATTACATTATTGTCCCAGACGACATAATTTATAATCGTTGTAAGTCGCCATCCGTCTGCAATGTTCACCCATTCCGACCACCTTTCACTTTCAGATCGCACGGTTCGCCTTCTTGGTCAAGGGACCTTTGGCAAAGTGGTAGAAGCAGTCGACGTTCAAACACAGAACCGAGTAGCGATTAAGATCATCCGTGCCATCCCCAAGTACCGTGATGCGAGCAAGATCGAGATACGTGTCCTACAGAAGCTCAAGGAAAGAGACCCCGCAAACGTCCAGTTGGTCTGCGTGTTCAGCAGCGATTTGCAGAACGCTGACATCCTATTATATCTTTCCAGTAAATGCATTCATTTACTCCACTGGTTTGACCATCGAAACCACATATGCCTGGTTTCAGAATTGTTGGGCATGTGTGTATATGACTTTTTGAAGGAGAACGAATTTGCTCCGTTCCCCCGGAACCACATACAATCTTTCGCCAGGCAATTGCTTGGAAGTGTGGCCTGTACGTTGTTACTTTCCCGCCTCGGGGTATAACTCACGTCGTGTGTGCCGTTCTAGTCCTGCATGATCTCCACCTGATTCATACAGATCTCAAACCGGAAAACATCTTACTTGTGCACAACGACTACAGGCTTGCCGTTGTACCTGTGCCTGGAAAGGTGAGTGGCTGCCGCATCTTCGACACGCAAACTAGATGTGATGTGATTTTCCATTTATAGCGGAATGCTCCACCACGGACGAAGCGGATACTTCAATCCACGGACATTCGCCTCATTGATTTCGGTTCTGCAACGTTCGAGGAAGAGTATCATTCAACGGTTGTTTCGACGCGTCACTATCGAGCACCGGAAATCATCCTTGGTGTGTTTCTTTCGCTTGCGAGGTTCATCCTTCTGCTTACGTGAGCTCTGTTGCATAGGTTTGGGGTGGTCATACCCGTGTGATGCATACTCATTGGGATGTATTCTTGTCGAATTTTATACCGGTGTTGCACTCTATCAAACACACGATAATCTCGAGCACCTAGCCATGATGGAAGCGGTTATGGGAAAGATGCCCGATCGCTTTGTGCGTGCAGGGGCGCGGTCGAAACCCGAGTTCTTTAAGGAAGGTCCACGGCTTGACTGGCCTAAGCCCAAGGCCTCGCGGCAAAGCAAGAAGGATGTTCGTGCAACCAAGGCACTTGTGGTAATTCTTCGTTACGCTTCCTATCCCTATTCGCTCAATTTCCAATTGCTCGCAGGATGTTATACCACCCAGCGACCAGATCAGCAAACACTTCTTGGATCTCGTGCGGCGACTGCTTGCTTTTGATCCCGCCCAACGGATAAGTGTGCGGGAAGCCCTGCACCATCCGTACTTTTCTATCAATGTTCCAGATGAACTGTAGCCCAGATTACCACAGGTTATCTATTTCACTCTGTAGACCACCCCTTTGCGCCGGTTACTCCCCACACCATCATCTTCTTCATCCATCTGTCTGCAGCACATCCTTGGTTGTTATTATGGTGTTCGGTCGTGGTCATGTACAACGCAAATCAGCTCACTCCATCGTCACCTCATCCATACCTGTTTGATCTTCATCCATCCCTTTCACGTCTGCCATCTCTGCCTATCAAGTGCAATAATTGTTCTCTCTACATCCCTCAAGCAATATCGTATGTTTTACTCACCATCGCACAAGGCAGTAGTTGCCTGTTCTTATTGTAATTCGCTATCTTTCCTACCCCTTCACAGGCGCCTGGTGCTCTGTGAAGACGGACGATGTATGGGACGGGGAACTCAGGCGATGGTATGGTTATCCATGTCACTTGTGTATTGCACGTTGCGCTTACTGCGATAGGACACCAGCACCCATTCAGCGGAGTCCCACTGTTCTCTGGCATGACGACAATGTATGATGCACCCCTCAAGTTTTGAGTACCGCACAGTAGATCTACCCCTGCATGATTCAGATGAATATCGTCCGATATCGACATTATCTCTGCCCCTTGAGCAAATGCGGGAGGAGATTTGATGTCTGTATTAGTACTACAAACGCACGGAGCCCAAAGCAGTGTGCCACAGCCCACAAAAGTACCGAGGGAACAGTCGAGTGACGGCCTACGGGTTAGAGCTTGACAAGGCGCGTCTTCCGCACTTCTTCGAACGCCTCCCCAAAATACCTCTTCGTTTCGAAGGACCACTCCATGTTTGCAATTACCCATTGTCCAAGCGCGTCGAAGTAGCGTTCCAGGTCGGCATCCAGCCCCCATCCCCGCGACCTCATATTTCTGCGTTCCTCGAAGTAGGCATCCATCAATTTCTTGCATTCTTCCCCAACGAAGTTGGCCGCCGTTTGTAGATCCATTCCCCGCTCGTGCATCAATATCGTGACGACATTGCTCCCACCATGGCCTTTGTTGTGTTCCATCTTGAACGAGTACACGTCCTGGATGTCGTACTAGTCAATACACGAACGCCATACTCTATGTCAAAAAACGAACATTGGACCACCAAATAATGTCGCCCGCAGAATAATACACCCTTAAGAAGCCAGGATCTTCAAATAGCTCGTCAGGCAAGTCAAGGTCGAGTCCAAACGCTACGAAATCGAACGAAATGTGGTTTGCGCTGTTGTTTCGCCGCAGGGCAGGGTATGATGCGAAATCGAGAATATCGCCCTTGTCGCGAAGATGTGCTTCCAAGACAAACGCGTCAATGTAGTCTTCGATGTGCTTGATGAACCGCTTGGCTGAGCGTGGCCGCAGCTTCTCGTAGAAACGCTTTCGGAAGCTACGGAAGCCTGAGTAGCTGTCGAAGGAAGCAATAAATAGTCCTCACTCTTTCGTGAGCTGAGCGAGAGGTGAGTTGTTCTTGTACTCTGGGTCCTTCAAGCAGTTGATGAAGATATCTCCTGTTTTTCTTGCGCCAAACCCGTCCTGATCGTCACTGATTTCGTCAATCATCCAGAGAAGATTGAGGCAATCGCAGCATGTTCGGAATCTCTCTTCAGAAGCGTAGGGAAACGCTCTCGCTGATAGTAACTCGCTATTCGTCCTGTTAAAGATGTTGCGCTGTCTTTCTGTCAGGGCATTGAACGCGTTGATCCAGGCCTTGGATTCTGCGCCTATGGCCTCATAGTCGCCCGGGAAGATGTTTCCTTTCTGCAGAGGGCAGACCGAGAACAAATCGGGGAGATAGAACTGGTTTGCGTTGCTAATATGCATGGTGGGAGGGTTAGAGTGTCTTCAACACTCTCATTCCCGCTCCCGCTTCCCATTTTATGTCAGGTCAGATGAACGTGTCTAATGCGATAATTTTTTACGACGCTGAATCCATAGGTCGGAAAAGGTCGCGGGAGGAAATTCCCCGAGGAGCTTCTAAAGCCCGCCCTACAAATCAGTATTTGGCTCCACACGCAATGATGTTCTCTTTCAAGGCAACCGTATTTCTATATTCTTTGTCACCCCGCGAGCGCCAGGGCCGCGCAGAGTTATACTTCCACTCTTCTTGATCGCTGTTCCCATCACGGACAACGTCCGAGGGGAAGACATGCAGAAGTTCCCAGGACACGTTGCGATGCCGAGCGTGAACAAATCTGACACTCGATTTCTCATTCGTGAATACGGCCATCAGAGGCAGCGGTGTCGATGGGCCAGCGAACAGCCCCGTTAGGCTTCGATTCCGTCGTAACTCCACGAGCTGGCGTCGAAACCGTGAGGGGACTGACGACATGCTCAAGGAAGCGAGAAAGCAAAGACTTTTGACAAGATTCAGCCAACTTTGCCAAGGGTAGGTCCATTGCTGTGCGTCGAGGACTCACTACCAAAGATCGAATATACCTCCAAGCTTGCGAGGATATCATCTGAATAACCGATCCCCGCAAGCAGCGACACAGTATTAGCAAGAAAATGCAATCTTGGTACCTGGTTATTAGCCAAAGTCCATAATGAAACTACAGGGTCACTTTGACATGTATCCCGAAGATGCGTCGCTTGAATGCCAAGCTTATATACTCATGCAAACTCAATGGATGTTGCAGATCCAAGAAAAATGTTGCCCAGAGGAGGCAAAATGGTGACGGCCCTATACTCCGCCCTGCGATTGTTGTTTTCTCTTTCCAGGGAGAATTGAGAGTGACTGTATATCACAATTTCGCTTGCAGTGAGTGGACTTCGTGTAGCTCGCCTACAGTTCCATCTCTTTTGCCCAGTACCTGACCGGAATATATATTGATGTCCTGTGCCTCACACGCGACTGGCAGTTGTCTCAGAAAGACCGGTGATGGTTCGGGTTTGATAATTCCTATGAGAGCCAAATCTACAAGTACACCATGCTTCTGACAAGAGTTAGGCTACTGTCGACGTCCGGAACGTCGCGTCATGGTGACCCTACTACTATTGGGTTCCGCATATCGATACCACATTCTCACTAGCAGGGTCTAGAAATTAGTCGTCCTCGACATCGTACCTACAAGATCAGAACTTCCCGTGCGCCAGTCTCATATACCACACTACCACTAATGTGTTATGAATTGCAAATGACGAACCTTCAGCTGCACTCTACCAGCGTCAAACCCATGTGAGTATCGGCATACAGTGGACCGACACCTGTGGGAATATGAGTGTCCTCGAGGCAGCCTAACCCCCTTCTAACGCCCAGACGAGGGCATAAGTGCCAACACGATACACCGCACGAGTGTGGCGAGGCAAGAGCCACGTCGACCTGCAACCCGCACCTAGGTAAGTAAACATACATCTCATCGGTTGGTGACGATGCAAGATTTGACTCATCTATACAAGAGTTACACTCGCGTAAAAGTGACAGTACCTATAATGGGACTGCTGGTTAACGAGGAGGAGCTTGTGCAAAACGCCATGGAACAGTTGATGCCGCTGCTGAACAGAGTGGCTGATGAGCTGATGCTGCAGCTGAGAGAAGTGGTTTGGTTACTATCTCTTTGCATCATGATATGCACTATCACGTATTTCCTCCGGGAATGTCTGAAGGAGAAAAGGGAGAGAAGGTTGCACGTGGAACAACTGAAACAACTGCAACGTGCAGGCGGTGGGAGGAATATGGCGGAGTGATGTAAAATTGTGGATTGACAAGATAATGCTACTCAGCTGTGGGGTATTCCTCAATCTTGTTCTCTATACAGCCCCGAGTAGCACACTATCGAACCTATTCTAGGAATACAACCCCAGTGGTTAGACTGTGGGACAGACGCATTGCCAGATGCATGAGTAGCGAGGTTGAAGCTTTGAAGTAGGACCAGGCAAACTTGGGTATGATGTTGTACTTTACCAAACAAAACAAAACACATCCGAGTCTCCACCTCTTCCGACTTCCGGCTGTACAGTGCACACTGACCATACCAATTCTGCGACCATGTCCGACGACAGAGCTGAACTGATCAGAGGTCAGTACTTCAGTACCCTCCCACAGCCCAGCTTCGTATTCAATTGGTTATTGTCCTTTTACCTCTTCGTGGCACCAACCTTGGTCGGTCGGGACGTAGCTAAACTCCAGGAACGCGAGGATTTCATCCGCGAGTCATGGATCAAAGCCATGGAAGCCCGCCTGGTGCGAGACGAGCTCGTCAAGTGCCAACGACACGAGGGCGTCAACTCTCTCGAGAACTGCCGGTGGTTATCGGAAAAGTACGCTCAAATGCTCCTAGAAAACAGGGTACGTCGGTTTGTGCAGCACGATATGACAATTGATTGGCATTCTGGATGGTAGGTAAAGGGGTACAAGAAAATCGATGTTTGAACGGACAAAATAGCGGTTTCAGCAATACCTGATTATTTGCCCACAACATTTGTCACGACTGGGCGCGTGCCCTGTTGCATAATCTCGTTCGCCAAGGATTCGTATATAGATTATGCATGCATCCAAAGATAATCGAGGGTACAAAGATTATCTACCTAGATTGACAGGACAACTCAACACAACAGAGCTAGTGGACTTCACTTCCTGCCCTTGCGCCGTTTCCCCTCAGTTCCGCTCGTCTCGCCACCACTCACCTCCTCTCCGCTACTAACAGCAGTAGGCTTTCTTGCCCTTGGCTTCTTCAGATGGTGCTCGGGGATCCACTCCTCCTCGTATCTAGCTCCACTGGAAGTGACTGTGACCGTGCTGACAGGCGTGCTGGCTTCAGGACGAACGCGCTTGGACTTCTTGGCTTTCGTAGCGGGGAAATAGGTGAGGTAAATGAAATACGAGGCCCCGCCGAGGAAGGCAGCGACGATCAAGTATGTCGAGATACTGGATGCGAGGTAAATTTAGCAAGAAATATCGTGGCACCACAAAAGACTGACAGCTTGAAGTCAAACCAAGAACCTTCGGGTTCGACGATGGTCACCACAGAGTCAAAAGCCGTGACGCGGAACTTGAGGTCCTGAGCAAGAGCAAGTCAGTTGAAAGTGTGTGAGATGTGGTGAAACTTACATCCACAGAATGCTCTAGCCAGATGTTAAGACGGAGGTCTCCTGGCTGAATTCCATGTCGGGAAGAGAGGGTTGGGAAGCGGATTATGTGCATACCTTGAACCTGTAGCGAATCAGATTGATTCTCAAGGGACACCAGAGAGGAGGGGGAGAGCTTACTCGGAGTAGAACGCGTAAGGAATTTTGAGCTTGGACTTTTCCAGCAACGGGAAACCATACGTGAGCGAAGTTGTCTGGACAGGGAATGGTGAGTTGACGCTGAAAGGAGGAGGGGAAGGGACAGACATTCTTCACTAGGGCACCACTATCGGGATGATGGAAAGAACCACCGACAGAGTTGAGTGTCACATTCTGGTCGCTTTTGTTTTCGACCAAAAGGTAAATTTGGTTACGTTCACCATTGACTATATCTATGAAGACGAGTCAGAGAGGGTTAGACGGGTATTTGTTGGTGACTTACGACCAAAGGGATTTTGCTCAGAGAATGATGCTTCAATGACAACTTCGGGTTCGATTGACTCAACCGGTGCTGAGAGCATGTCAGACTATCTTAATACGCGTGCAGGGAGGCAAGATGGAGACGCACATGCAGATACGGCGAGGACGAAGAGAGTCACGAAAGCAAGAGCACGCGTAATGAAACGCATTGTAGAAAACACAAGACCAAGTAGACTTGTAACAAGCCACGTCCCCTATGGAAAATTTGACTGAGGGCAGGTTTGTCAGGTGGTCACATGACCGGGTACTGTCATTAGTGTAGCCTTGATCAAACTAGCTCGAGTATGGCGCCTTTCGACTTTCCATTTTCTCTACCCGCTTCCCAGCCTCTCCTGACCGTCACTTACCGTGCGTGTTTCTTCAGGTTACCTTGATCCGCGTAAATGATCATTATTTACAGCTCAAGATGGTTTGTGGATGATCGAGTTGCACAATGGAGAGGACTCCAGACTCACTGCACGTTTGATCGACGATGCACTCAGACCCGCATTGGACATGGTCGAGAAACACTGGACAAAAAACAGGCTTACCGCCCTTGCAGGCAGTCAGCATCCCGCACCAAAGTCCAACGCTGGGGAAGGTGCTCTTATCATTGTGGGAAAACGTGGTCAAGACAAATTCTTCAGTAATGGCTTTTTGTACGACAGCATAAAGAATGATCCTGGCTTCTTCACTGGTCTGTACATGCGCCCTAGCTATCTTCTGACTATACAGATCCTATCCTACCCCAGATACCGCAAACCTACTCTATGCACGTCTGCTGACCTTCCCCAGTGTGTTCTCCGTCCTTTGTCAGTACTGATGTTCACCCGTACCCAGTCCCTATCATCGCGGCCATAAATGGCCATTGCTTTGCGGGTGGCTTTATGCTCGCCCTCTGTTGTGACTACCGGGTTATGACCGACGGAAGCAGAAGGCGGGCGTGGTTATGCATGAACGAGGTATCGCTCACTCCTATTCGCTGTTGTTGTCAATTGTGACTCGATGGATCGTTCAGCTAACACAACCACTCTTTCAGGTTCATTTTGGTGCACCATTACCCCTCTCGTTTGCCGCCATCCTCAATGCCAAGGTATCCGACCCTCCTCTTCGGCGACGTATCGCCCTTGAAGGGCATCGCTTCACACCAACTGAGGCACACGCAGCAGGCATCGTAGACCGTCTTGCAAATTGCAGCGGGACAAGCGTCGAGCTCGGGACAGAGATCGTATTAAAGGAGGCCACAAAGCTCGCAAAAGAGGTTTCGGCTTTACCCAAACAGGGTGTATGGGGCGCGATTAAGACCTTCCTTTACAAAGATTGTTTGGATGCTGTGCGATTGGACGCGCGTGAGCATAATACGCTGCCACATCCCCAAATGCCGGCAAAGCTGTAATTTTTCTTAGTTGATCATGTGTACCAACGAGGTGCGTCTGGCTGGTTAGGTGGTGCACCGTCTCTGACAAGCACCGTACAGTCAGTCTAATGTACCACCAATGCCAAGTTCCTCCATCACAACCGATCAGTTTGTGAATTCACGCTCGAGTGTTTGTGACATGATACCAAATCAGTCTGTTTCCACGCAACATCGTCCAGTGCTGAGTTGTAAATTCACACCGAAAACATCTCGAAGGAGAAATGTGAATCAGAGTCAATGGAACTTTGTTCAAAGTACTTTTTTTAAAGTCGTGTCGACAAGGTAACCCGCATTGCCATGTTACCTCGCTCCCACTCCATCTTATGTAACCGCATATAGCATATCCGCTAGGATGTACTTCAAGTACGCCAGCATATAAGGCAATGCGACTGATCCTTGTTCTCGCAGTCGCCCCCTTCCTCCCCTGCTCAAGGGTGCACCAACCAGGCCGGGTGCCATCTCTGTCATTTACGATTGCACTCGCTTTACAGTCGCTAGTCGACTCACAATTCTAATTCCTTTTCTCTAGTGCATCATCGAGGCCAGTGTCGCTAGTCGACTTACAGATCTCATCTCGTATTGTCTCTTGCTCTCGCCCTGACCAATCATGAAGCCGTCGTCGTTTGCTTTGCTCCTCTTAGCATGCCTCCTGAATTTCACTCCAGCAGACGCTATTCCAGCTCGCGCACGACGTCAGCTCTATAGTGATTCCGGGATGGTTACCATGCCCCTCAAGCGTCTTCACGTTCCACGTGGCGTAGACCTTCACCCCCAAGTTGTAAGTTCTTCCTATCCAGCTCGTCTCGTTCTTCGTCATCCCAACTTTGATGATCTAATAGCTTTTACAACAACACATCAACCGTGGTTCCAAGCGTCTCGCCCGTATGACAGGGCGCGAGGAGCCATCAGAGCATGCCCTCCGCTCCGAGCTGCACAGGAGACTGTATCTGCTGGAGGGCGGGCCCGGGTCACGGTCTGGAGCAGCTGCGGCGGTTCAAGGCTCTAACTTTAGCAGAAGATATTACAGGACAGGCCTGACCGCTGCTGCTACGGTAGTGGGCAATGGTACGATGGGTGCCGGGATGGGCAATGGTACTACGGTTTCCGGGACGGGCAATAGCACCACAGGCACCGGAAATGGGACTGTCGCTGGAGGTGGGACAGCAGGTAATGGCACCAACACTGGCGTTTCTCCGCTCGACATCCAAGCGGCGATAAATGGTGGTGTTACGGTCGCCAAACCACCTACTGCCAATGACTCTCTTGGATTGAATATCGAGTAAGTTGAACCCCCGTCCTTTATCTGAGGATGGTTGAATGTTGATTTGCCGCTCATGCACGCTAGAGCTGATGATGTCGGATACCTTGCTACCATACAAATTGGGACACCTCCACGGAATTTCCAATTGCTTATGGATTCGGGTAGTGCCGATTTCTGTAAGCCACTTACAACCGTTATCTCGGAATCTTAGCTAAAACCAGCTCGCAGGGGTTGCTGGCGAGAATTGTCAATCCCAGAAAGGTGGCTGCGTAAGCTGATAGGTGTTCGCCAGTATATGGTCAATAGTGACATCATTCCAGGGCAACCATACCACCCTTGGTGCACAAAGCTCCAGCTCGTTCGTGCAGAGCACCCAACAGTTCCAAGTTACATATGGATCAGGGGCAGTCCAGGGACTGCTCTGCCAGGATAATGTCAATATTGCAGGTTTGGCATTAAAAAACCATACATTCGGCGTTGCAACTGCAGAGTCGATTCAGTTTGCCTCAAACACCACGCCTTTCGATGGCCTCATGGGACTTGCTCAGTCGGTGAGTTCATCCCGCTGCATCTATCTCTCCACGACTCACATCTCGCCTGTATAGACATTGTCCCAGGAGAAAGTTCTTACTCCAGTCGAATCGCTGGCAGCAAACAAGCTCATCCAGTCTCCAATCACTTCCTTCAAGATTCCGCGTCTTGCTGATCAGCTCAATGATGGAGAAGTCACCTTTGGTGGGCTGGACGCCACCAAGTTCGTCGCAAACACCCTTGTTACTATCCCCAACGTCAACACGCAGGGATTCTGGGAGGGTGCGATGAATGCCATCACGGTCAATGGCACTAGTACCGGTCTTACTGGACGCACCGCCATCCTCGACACGGGCACCACCCTCATCCTTGCACCACCCTCGGACGCACAAAAGGTGATACAGAGCCTCGGCGGTGCTTGCGACGCGCAACAATGCACGATTCCTTGCACCACCCAAGCAAGCCTCGCTCTTTCTTTCGGGAACGCATCATTCGCGATCGAACCCAGAGATCTTGCGGTTCTGCCTATCAATCTTAACGACCCCACTGGTAGCTGCACCGCTGGAATTCAACCCCAACAGATCGGAGCTGCCACTGAGTGGTTGGTGAGTGGTGCTTGTCCTTCACTTCTCGGACGACAGCCCTTAACGAAGCGTTCAGGTCGGAGATGTTTTCCTGAAGAACGCTTACTTTTCTACCAACGTCGCGACGAACCAGATCTCACTTGCGAAGCTGACCACAACATGATTGCCCGCTCTCTCCACGTGCACCTTTCACTCTTAGTCGCTGGGTCGATTTACGATTGTTTACTTGCTTTGGTGTATTTGGAGGTTGGATCCAAATGACATACTGTCGTATCCACTAGTACAATTCTGATGGTGCACACAGTCGATGGGCCTACAAGCACACAACTCTTAAAGGTTTGTGTGGCAAAGAGATGATCTGTCAATGAGAAACTACTACTTTTTCCGAAGCAGTTCCTTAGCTACCTCTTCGTTGTCGGCCGACTGGTCCGGTAACCAAAAGGCCTGGGGATAATCAGCACCATGTCTACTTGGAGAGGTAAGATTAAACACGTACCAATTCTGCACCAGCAGTAACCATCATCGCCAACCGGGGATTAAAACGAACGCATCTGGAAGGACCTGGGTGTCCGTCTAAGCTCGCCAGAGGCTGGAGACGCAGTGGTGGGACCTTGAGATCGACTTGGCCCGACCGTGTGGGCAGGTTTTGCACATCCCAAACTGCAATCCGCCCGTCAAGGCTCCCACTTATAACATATTTGCTATCAGGTGTCCATGAGACCTCCTCTCCGCTGTTGCCTCTGACGGGGTCTATGCTTTGAGGAGCGTCCATACGTCGACGTTCGAGCCCGATGCGCCCCTCTAATTTGGCGAGGAGATGGCCCTCAAAGGCATCAATGATGTAGTGTGCGTCGCCTGAGCAGCCCACCAAAATATACCTGCCATTCGAGGAGAAAGCGAGCGACGTCATGTAGATTGGTCGAGGAGGGTAGCTGATGAGAGCCAAAGTCGGGTCCTCGAGTGTGATGGTTAGGAAAGGTGCTTTGTCGTAATTCGCCTGGTCATACAACAGGATTCGCGAATACTGATTGACTGCTACTGCAAAGACAATTCCGGACGTGTCGTAGGCAATCACTGGGGTGGCGGGGAGGTTTAGTAACCCGCGACAGGTAGGCACACGAAGGTCCCAGAGACGGACCGTCTTGTCCATTGAGCCGGACATGAATCCGTCGTCCACGGGCGACACTTCAAGTGATATTACGCGTTGTTTATGTCCCTTGAAATACTGCAAATATTTGTTGTCGTGCAGGGAGTGGTACCGTATGGTGTCGTCTTCCTTGGTGGAAGCATGTACAACAGTCGTGTTCTTGTGGGTGAAACGCGGGAGATCGACCCCATACTTTTTTGAATACAATGTTTTCAGGTGTCTGTTTGCCATTCAGGTCAACGGTGTACTGCAACAGAGCTCACAACGAGAATAACTTGCTTGCCCGTCTTACAGCTATATAACCGAAAGGTCTCATCTTCAGATGCTGTCAGAACTTGATCACCTCTGTCATCAAAGGTGATTGCAGTGATATGTCGTGGGCCAGCATTCAATCTCGAACTACTCCCTGGCGTTGGAGGTGGTGTGGGTTCTACAGCGCCTTTGAAGATTTTAGCGGGCTTGAACTTGGTCTGCAAGACATGGCGCTTAAAACGCGCTAAGATCACAGATAGCGATAGAACACACCATTAACGCATTGGAAAGCGGTATCGTCGAAGGTGTCGGGTTGGCACCATTCGTGGTTGTCGTTGGTGGTGGAGGTGCCATACGAGGTTGAGCAGAGTAAAGGTAGATCACTTTGTGGCTGAGTTTGAATATCACTCTTACACTTCAAACCATGGCAGAGGACGAGACCGCAAAACTGTGGAAAGTCAACCGGACGGTACACGAACTCGTCAAGGACAGAGTCCGTCGACTTCATAATCCCATGTCATGCAGAAAATCTCACAGAAAAGTTTCATTGAGCTAGGGATACCAAGTCTCTGACGAAGAAATCAACATGGACCTCGTTACCTTCAGAGCACATTACGCAAACAACGGCGGGAGCGTAGAGTGCGTGATTGTTCCCGGCTACTAGCTCGTAAAGGAGCTGACGAGACCGACAGCCGAAATCAGCTCAATTTCTTTACCAACCTGCGAGATAACCATGCCGACCAGATATTTATCTTCTTTTCTGACGAAAAGAGTGTTGGTGTCAAAACGATGCGAAAGTACGCGCTACTGCAAGTCATCCTATCCTAGCACTCACCCAGCCATAAGACTACTCGGTATCCTTGAGGAGAAATCTATCCAGAGGGGAATCATCATCTTTCCGGGTAACATGACACCGTCAGCGCGAAAAGTGAATTTTGGGACCCTCACCTCAGGTCGCCGGGTTTGACTTTGACTTCATGGTTTCTCTAGGTCATTGCGGCGATGTCTCAGCAATACCGGCTTGAAGAGTTCTCCGAAGCTGACCTACTTGTCAACATCACTCATCACACTCTGGTTCCTCGGCATGAAGTCCTTACACCAGAACAAAAGAAACAATTGCTTCAAAAATAGTATGTTCTACCTTTCATTCGCGATCTGGTGCTGAGGTAGTCGTGATTTAGTCGATTGAAGGAAACGCAACTTCCTCGCATTCAGTTGGCAGATCCTGTCGCCCGGTATTATGGCCTTCGACGCGGCCAAGTAGTCAAAATTACACGTCCGAGTGAGACGAGCGGGCGGTATGCGAGTTATCGTATATGTTTCTAAGGACACGTCCTGTCTTGTTGTTCCTCGTTCTCACAATTGTTTTAACATTACCTCAGATTTCTTGTAATATAGCAAGCGAATACCGAGTGATTCTATAATCCAGTCATTCCCGGTCAGTGCGTACTTTTCCAAGTATAGAGATTAATCCCCTTCTCTCGCGAACGTTGACTTTATCAGTCGAATACAGGTTTGCATGTGCCAATCAGACATTGCCTCGCAGCGATGGTGTAGGTGGTAGATCTTTGCTCAAACGACCTGTGCACCGAAGTACCCTAGAATCACCAACTTATCTCTCCCCCCGAGTTGTGAGTGCACATCAGCTGTGATAAACTTCATTCTCGATACCGTTGCGTAACAAGCTCGTCAGCTACATTCGGCTTTCCTTCTCCACATATTCTCCGCTTCGCTAGTAGCAACTCGAAGCTGTGACGGATCATTGTATCCTGGAGACATGGAACGCATCCAAAGGCCAAGGCTTCCATCGGCTGACCTCTGTTGATTGCAACGCGGAGTCAATGTTGCTGCGTACCCATCAAATGTCACCATGTGGGACTATATCATGCCTTCTGTGCACAGTACTTCGTTTACTGGCATGACGATGGGGTAGAAATTGCTGGTTGGAGCATTGCGGTCACACGATCAGCGGCAGGATGCACCAGTTCGTTTTCCGATCTGGAACATTTTCTCAATGGCGAATCCTCCAGATGGTTGTTAGCTTCCGCTTCCTCTGTTTCCGTGGAATCCTTGGGCATGCACACACCGAGGACTGTCCTTTCATGATCGGTGTTTTTTACTATACTCCACTTGACAACGACTGACACCCTCGGTGATGAATTTCCCATACGAATTGCCTCGGCGACAGATGGACATCATTGGGAGGTAGTTTCTTTGTTCGTTTGGTTCGCCATCAGACATCAAATTTGACTTCCCCGCAACAACTCGCGGAGCTGCATACGTCATGCATACGCTGCAAGATGTAACAGTGTTAAGGGCTGTCTCCTCGGTGTTTCGCTACATCCGGAATTCGACTTCATCAAGTTGATGAAACGAAGTTACACTTCGGTCGGTTGATTTCGGCAATACGCGTAACTTGATGCTCATACTTGTAGCTAGTCTGGAGACCAGACCATCTATGAGGTTGCCGCGCTGAGAGGCAAACCGTCGATAGACGGTCTGGTAAATTTCGTTGCCGTTTAGCAGGCTGCGCGGGCACGTGATATACAGCCAATCAGATAATGGGAGATCTGGGGCTGAGAAAATATATTGTAAATTAATTTGTAGCGCGATCGAAGTGAGACTCACGACTTGAGCCGACACAATCACTTACGACGCGCAATGAAATGGATCACTCCCCCATTATAAAAGTCATCCTCGAGGCCCCGTTACGTTTCCTCGAAGACCTTACACGTCTAATGCTCGACAAGAAGCTTCCTGTCGACTATCTAGCCACACTCGCTGAAGAAGACAGGACTGATGCTCTGCGAGCCTGTCTCGTAGTTTACTTTGTCACTCATTTTACAATCGTTCCGTGTACTTTCTAGCTCCAGGCTTCCCTCGCAACCCTAAACGGACTCGATAGCATAATCACTGCCGGCACAGGTACCGGAAAGACCTTGTGTCTGTTCATCCCCATCTTACTTCGATCGAACTCAATTTCCATCACGATTTCGCCCCTGAAATGTCTTCAAGTGACTCAGGTAAGAGTAGGAAATAGTGAACATCAGTGGATTACCTTACCGTTCGCACATGCAGGTCTCCGAGTCCAAGAACTATGGAATCAAGACGGTCACGATCAATGAGGATACGCCCAATGATCCCGGACTTTGGGAGGTAATCACAAGATTCTCTCCCCTCAAAAGGAGTCTGACAACCAAGTGAAAAAGTCCATTCGACGAGGGGATTACCAGCACTTGATCGTCTCGCCCGAGCAGCTCACCTTGTTCAACGGGCACCTTCCTCGTTTTGCACGGCACAATACCAGTCGGCATTCTTCCCAGGTAGAATATACACCGGACAGCTTGACGACGAACCCGAAACATCAGCGAAACGAAAGCGTACTCAGTATCGTGCAAAGGAGGATCGTCCAGGACTCTTCGATGTACTTCTCACTTGGCGCAATGAATGTCAGAAGAGACTCAGGCAAAATGGTATCGATCATTCCACTGAGAATGCGCTTGACGTTGTCCATTCGTTATACACTTTCCGAGCTACGGACCGAAGTGCGTGGGGTTCGATCTAAGTGAGAAGTTGTGCTTTGCCATGGTGATCTTCATACAGATGATTGAGCAACCGAGAAAGCTTTCCGTACGGTCTGTCCTTCAAAGATGCATAGACACGATTACAGTATTCCGCAAAGTCTTCCTCCGTAGGATCGAGGAGCTTGAGGATGGCGCTGAAGAGTGAGAGTCGGCCATTATGCGGGACATGAATTGCTCTCTGTATGCGCTCGTTCAGAGGTATTGATTAAGTGAGTTTTGGATGTGACCGCAGAAACAGTATGGGGTGGTCATAGACGGTTGTGGAATGAAAAGGTGATTATCATTTCGTCTTGCGTATGCTCGCAAGAGCGTCGAGAGACAGCAGCAATGCGATAGGGCTTAGTGCTGAGTCATCAGACTTATCCTTCGTACACGTGATCGATGCTAACCCGTAAATAGACATGGTGCTCACGTGCCCGCGCAGCCTGCTAAATGGCAACGAAATTTACCAGACCGTCTATCGACGGTTTGCCTCTCAGCGCGGCAACCTCATAGATGGTCTGGTCTCCAGACTAACTTGTAGCATTGTCCTGGTACCGGCTTGGCGTGCATGTACACCCACAAGTATATGAGTTGTACCAGCCATCTAAATCTTCATGAAAGCATCCTCACTCGCATACACTTGTAGATCTTGGATCCTCGTGTTTAGCTTGAGATGTAGGACATACATGATCACTATAAGGGTCAAAGTCATTAGCACACTAATTACTCGACTCTCGAGCTGTCGAATTCGCAGTTTCCCAAACAAAAAAAAAAGATGTTGGCACAGTCACACTCACTACCTAAATGTAGGGGAACGTTGCCAGATAGAGTATTGATGCAGGAAGAGGCAGTGTTGATGCTCAGGGGACAGTCTGGGGGTCTGTCAACGCGATGGCTGCGCCAAACTGATCAGGATCAACATCTCATGATATCCAACGTTGACGCGGTATGAGATGATCAGCAAATATCAAGCTACCGTGATGGGGTAGCGACGAGATGGATGCAAGCGTGTGCGATCACACTACCGTTTGACAATTAAGTACGAATTTACACACCAACTTACATCGTCCCCAACAGATATTGGATACATATGCGCGATCACATGTCGCTTTTGTGTTTTGCTGGAAGCGCAGTGTTCCCCACTGCGCTTCCATCCAAAGGTCGTGAGGTTCGAGCTACGCAGACGGATGATTCATGCTGCCACAACAACATCCGGAGCCCTCTCGCTGGACAGCGATCCCTCGCGGTGTCTCTTGAGTAAACGATCGAGCGCTTCCTTCTGTCCCACAGCGAGCTCTCCGCTCTGGATGCCAGAGTGGTAGACACGAAGAAGCGAGTCAACGTCGTCCATGGATTGTGTGCGGACGTCGGCGAGCTCCTTGATCTTGGCAGTAGCGTCCTTGATCTATGTTGGGTGAATCAGCCATCGACGTGCATATCAGGTTAAGCGGATAAGAGATACCTCTTCGTCAGTGAGCTGGAGGCCGAGCTGTTCGACACGGCTCTTGACAGCGTTCCAGCCGGTGAGTCGGTGACTGCGACAGCGATCAGATGGCAATGTCGCCTGGTAACCTTTGCATTACTCACCCAATGGAGACGTATCGAGTCAAGCCAAAGTCTTCGGGCTTCAAGATCTCGTAGGTGCTAGGGTTGTTGAGGATTGCCTTGGCGTGAATACCAGCCTTGTGGGTAAAGGCGCAATAACCACTGAGAAGTGTACGTGGGTAAGACGGATCTAAAGCGAGGAAGGAACACGCACGTAATGGGGTTCATGAATGGTACGTTGACTTCTACAGCTTCGGCGACAAGGTTCTCGATTTCGCGAAGCATGGGGAGGTTATACTTGGACTTGACATACTCGGGGTTGGCAGCGTAGAGACAAGCAATGAGGCCACCGAGGGGGGTGATGCCAACACGCTCACCAATTCCGAGGATGGCTGCGGGAAGTGAGTAAAAGGGTGATGAGAAACTGTAAGGACGCACATGTATCGATGTGTGTGGCCCCTGCTTCGAGGGCGGTGTATGCATTGGCAATAGCTTGGAGACATCAACAAAAGAGAGTCGGAAAGTGGAAGAGAAAATATACCCATGCCAGTATCGTTATGGAGATGGATTTCGATATCGCAACCGACGACGCCTCTTAGAGTCCTTACAAGCTCATAGACTTGTCTCGGGTTGGCACAACCGACGGTGTCTGCGATGCCGACACGGTTGACGCCGATCTTGTCGACGGTTTGGTATATTGAGAGAAGGTCGACGAGATCTGAGCGGAAGGAGTCTTCTGAAGAGAACCGGACTTCGATACCCTTGGACTTGACGAAGGTAATGACTTCGATTGCGGTCTTTGTGATATAAGTCATGTCCTTTCCGTGCGAGAACTCGCGGAGGAAGGAGGAGGTGCCAATGACCACATCGACACCGTCAACACCTGTGAGTGGGATCAGAGGATGGTGTGAGTGTGGTGAGGAAAGGACAGACCAGTCTCAACGGCGATGCGAGCATCGTCCATGTGGCAGCGGATGTGGGTGAGAATCTTCGCCTTAAGACCGAGCTTGCAGATGGCCTCGCAATCGAAGCGAGACTGTTCGGAGGCGGCGGGAGAGGTGAGTTCGATGTACTCTACACCAAAGGCATCGAGTGCCTTGGCGATGGCGATCTTTGTCTTGGTGTCGAAGAAGGCATTGGCGAATTGTTCGCCCTCTGAGGATGTATGAGTGAGATAATCGGACTTGTCGGCTTTTACAGGACCGAAGGGTATCACAGAAAAGAAAAAGGAAAAAGAAAGAGGAAGAACAGTGTGCAACGAACCTCTGAGGGTACTCTCGATGATCTTGAAGTTTGAGATGTTGTTCAAGAAATCAGAGGCACGGGGCGCATAGGGGTTCCGTTGGCGATGATCGCGTCCGGCAGTGACACCGTTGAGACCACTGCGCTGGGATCCGTTGGTAGCGATGTCTACGGACACCATATCGACCTTTTGAGAGGGGAGAGCGTCTGCGTTTTGGTGGGGACACATTTTCAAGATTTATAGTGAGGGAGATGAGGGACGATCAAAAGAGATGGCAGATGCGAAACGAGTCATTGAAAAAAAATGATAACGGTAATTATTTCCGGCCCGCGCGCTACACCACCCGTCGCTCACACCTCGTCTCCTCATGGACATCCCTGCACCGCAGATCACAGTACGACATCCCACACTTTTTGCATCGGTACGCGCCCTTGTAGCCACACACCGAGCAGAGCATCCGTGGCGCGACCGGTGACGCCGGTGCAGACGCTGTCAGATACGACGGCTGCGTCGGCGGAAGAGATGCGAGGCCCTGGTGTCGTTGGTGTTAGTGTTGGTCGGGGTCGGGCGAGCACCACTCACGCTCTCGTCAATCAACGTAGCGAGTCCTTTTCGATACAGAATCGCCGTGCGCACGTTCATCGTCGACTTTTTCTTCTTGCCTGCGTTGACAGTGGGGAACGTCCGCTTGTCCGAAATCACTGTCTGTCTTGCTCGGAACTTTGACTTCTGGTTCGAAGACGCCTCGGGATCTGAGTCGGGTTCATTCAGCAGCGATGAGGCAGCATAGTTTGTGCGCTAGATAGCGGTCCAGTCAGACGGAGTTAGCGAGGACACACTAGACAGACCTCAAGCTCCTCGAGGTGTCTCTTTGTGCGCTTTGCGATCACATCGGGTGTGAGGACTTGTTTCGTGTGTCTGTCCGCTACAATGGGATGAGCTCGACGTAGCCGACGACGAGCAACGGTGATGCTCACGGTGGTCTCTCGTCGTCGCTCTCGGCATGATGAGTGTGTCACGTGATGAAATGGTGCGATCAGATATGTGCATTGCCGACACCAGCCCGAGTCACTCCCAACGACGACGATGTCCCTACCAAAGCCTCTCGACGTCGTCCGCGCCGTCGAGCTCCTCACTCCAGAGCCAGACTCCCCCAACAGACCCCGCCAGCCCTACCGCTTCTCCACCCTCTGTGCGACTGTCGAGAACCCGGACCACAAGGACCAGTACGGCGCATCGTCCGTGCCAATATACCAGACTGCCACCTTCAAGGGCATCAGCGGCGAGTACGACTACTCCCGCAGCGGAAACCCGACCCGCACCCATCTCGGTCTGTCTTTCCGTTCTCTCCTCACCGTCCACTCATCTTCCCACAGAGCATCATATCGCAAAGATATCCTCCGCAGCCCATGCCTTTGCCGTATCCTCAGGCATGGCGGCCCTCGACACCATCCTCCGTCTCCTCAAGCCTGCAGATGCCATCATCGCAGGCGACGACCTCTACGGCGGAACAAACCGTCTCCTCTCATACCTTCAGTCACACCAGGGTATCACCGTATACCACGTTGATACGACGGACCCTCCTACCCTCACCCCCCTCCTCCATCCAAAGAATAACATCACCATGGTCCTCCTCGAGTCCCCGACGAACCCCCTCCTCAAGATCGTCGATCTGGCTAGTATTGCAAAGGACGTCAAGGAACGCTGTCCTGATGCCCTCGTCGTCGTAGATAATACCATGATGAGCCCCGCACTGCAGCGGCCCCTCGAGCATGGTGCAGATATCGTCTACGACAGTGCTACAAAATACTTGTCCGGTCATCACGACCTCATGGCCGGCGTCATCACTTGCAACAGGGACGACATTGCAAAGGTAATTTCATTTTCCATAATACCCTTCCTGCTCACTCCTACCAACTCAGAAAATCGCCTTTAATATCAATGCAACCGGAAATGCCCTCACTCCTTTTGACTGCTTCCTTCTTCTTCGAGGAACAAAAACACTCTCACTCCGTCTCTCACAGCAATCACAGACCGCAACCCTCGTCGCAAACTACCTCTATTCCCTCGGTTT
>JBBPSC010000105.1:0-32643 GCA_038093395.1 Baorangia bicolor
CGAGATAATGTGCACCGGGAAGTTTGCGTAATTCGTCTTTGGGTAGTGGCGCGTCCCAGGTCGACGCGTTGGTACTCCCGTTGAAATAGTAAGGGACCTTGTGGGTGGAGGACATGCGAACTTCCCAGCCGGATGCGGACTGTCCAGATGGTACCTTCAGTGTCTGATCTTCTCTACATATTCAAGGCCACAAACCATTGTGCAAAGGGCAGATCAGTGTATAGAGATGCGACTGGATAATGGACTGGTTGGGAATTGGCTAACTGTAAAGCAACTACCTGGCTTATATAATACACTCACTGTACTAGCAATGATCATGAGGCCTTCAACTGTATTGGTAGTCGGCCCATCAGGATAACACGCCTACGTTCCATATCTGTCACTTGTGGAGCGTTCCTTGTCTACTTTGATGGAACGTCGTCATGTGTGCCAAGAGCCGAGGGCCGGGACAGGGTGACAGCCGGCGCTCAAGTGTTCCAATTACAGTCCGTTAGGTACACGAGGGGGTTATTCCATGTAGGATCAGGGGCCCCGGACTACCTCGCCGACCGACGAAACACTCTCGAGCCTATTACAGTCCATTAGGTGCACATAGATATCTCCACCCGTATATCACCGCTACGTCGCATACCCCTGAGGATTTTTAGTCTGCCAGTTCCACAGATCCCTGCACATCACTTCGAGTGTCTGAGGCGCATTGAATCCGAGTTCCTTCTCGGCAAGTGCTGGGTCAGCAGTTAGATCTGGGACGTCTCCACGTCTGGGTCGGTGATAATTAGCAAGGTACAATCATGCATGTTCCCACGCACCGCCTGCCTATGATCTCATACTTGTAATCGAATCCGGTAGCTTTCCTCATCGCATCGACAATCTGGAGAACACTCATCCCGCGGCCCTTGCCAAGGTTGTAAGCCTTGTAGCGAGCTTCATCAGGGCAGTTATCGAAGACTTTGGAGTTCGGGGCGAGCGCATCGAGCGCAAGCAAGTGCCCAGACGCTAGGTCGAGTACATGAAGGTAGTCCCGGACACACGTACCATCCCTGGATCAGTCAGTGATAGCTGTCACAAGGTGTGTTCGCGTTCCAACTTACGGAGTGGGGTAATCATTTCCAAATACCTTGAGCGTTGAATCGTCCACTCGCCCGATCGCCATGTGGGCTAATAAAGGCAGGAGATTCCCAGGGCGACCACGAGGGTCTTCTCCAATTAATCCAGAAGGATGAGCGCCAGCAGGGCTACACCAAACTCAGGGGCGAATCGAACCTCGGGGTAGAAACATGTCCTTACTTGAAGTAACGAAGGGATATAGCACGCCAACGCTGAGGTTCAGCTGCGCCAGTGGGTAAGCATGACACCGCATTATAATAAACCATGTCCTACCATGGCATAGATCATCGATAATCGTTTCTGACATTACCTTGGTCTTTCCGTAAGGACTGTCGGCCTTCAAGCGTGTTGTTTCGGGTATCGGGATGATCGGAGGTGTTCCGTACACGGTCGCGGATGAAGAATAGACAATCCGAGTGCAATCATAGTCTGACATGATCTGCAAGAGTGAGATGGTCGCAGAGACGTTGTTGGTATAGTAAGTCAAGGGTATCTCGACCGATTCGCCGACTGCCTTATAAGCCTGTAAAGGGTCAGCGGGTCAAGATGCACACACAAACAGCCCGAACACGCACTGCGATGTGGACAACACCCCAGATGCCACCTTTGCCATATTTCTCAAAGACAGCTCTGACTTGCTCGGAATTCGTCAAGTCGCATTGGATGGTATCAATCTCTGTGCTTTCTCTGTCCGTGTCCGTCGCGTTCTCGGGTAGTGCATCGTGTGCAAGTTGCGCGACACGTGTTAGTGCGGCAGGCAGCGAATTATGGTGGTTATCGATCGAGATCACCTTGTATCTTCTCGTCTGTTGCAAGGCAAAGACGACATGGGAGCCTGAAGTCGGGTGAGCGCACGACTCGAAAAAAACTTGCTCCTTGGAAAGAAAAAAAAAAAAAAGAGTACCCACCGATGTAGCCAGCTCCGCCGGTGACCAAGACACGCTACAAGAAAGATCGTGAGCTTGTGGGTGGCGTTCTAAGAGGCCGACGCACTCGTAGACCATTCTCGGTGGACATGATTGCTCGAATTGAACCGGGGAATAACGCAACCGCTGTCAGTCAGAGTTGGAGAGATGTGATGATCAGATCGCCAAGCTTGAGTCGTTGTTACCGAAAACACGCGACCATGTTGCCATCAATCATTGTGTACTAGTCCCACCTGAGACCCGAGGGTCCTATCTATCACGGCCATTAATACTGGACTGCAATTCGGTCCAATTACACCTTTGATTCTCTACGCAATACAGCTCCATGTACCTGATCATCGATCCTCCATCTTCACATCCCCTTCGCCATCCTGTGGAGCACCCGTATTGCTCGTGGTTTCCTGTTTTTTGTCTTCGGAGGGGTCAGCTGCCATCGGGACCGACTCGCCACCAGAGTTGGCATTCGTCCCGCTCTCGTCCGCCTTTTGCGCCTTCTCCCTTTCCCTTTCCCTCTCACGTTCCCGCTCCTTCTCTGCATCGATCTCCTGTGCGAGGAGAAGCACGTCACCTGTGCCGATCTTCCCGAAATGTTGCAGGTGCTGATCTCGTGCAGTTCGCAAAGCCAGCCACGACCACCGTTGTTTATTCTACGCAAACGTGTCAACTGGGCAACGGGAACGCGGAAAGAAGGTTCTTACATCTTCGAGTTTCAGTGTTTGTTCGTCAGTAGGTGGAGCAGTGGCTGGTGTCAACGATGCTGCCAGTGTCGCTGTTGCAGGCGCTGGCGGTATTGGAACTGGAGCTGCGGCAGCTGGGGCATTCGAAGGGTCCTCGGTCCCAGGTACCCTTGCTGGCACAGATGTCCCGGGTTTAGGAGGAAGTGAGGGATGTAGCGGGGATCCAGCAACAACGGGCTGAGCAGCAGCCGGTGAAGGTTCAACTTTGGCAGGTTCCGCAATTGTTGTCAACACTTCCTGCGAGGTCGTCGGTGCTTCCGTTGCTGGTGGAGCTTGGGCAGCGGCAGCTTTGGCCCGAGCTTGAGCCATTCGCTCTGCATTCTTTGCCAGTATTTTCTTCCGCATCTCGATTCGAGCATCTTCTTGCTTAATCTTCTTAACGAAATCTTTGACATCACCCGCCCTTGTATAGCATAGTCAGTAATGTAGTCCCTGAGTGAAAATCGACGGTAGCTCAACTGGAAGGGGTTTTGAAGGTCAGAAAGGTCTCTGTATCCCATTTCCCAAATCTCTGTCAATGGTTGAGAACCAAGACCCCACCACCATTCCTCTGGTTCCTCTCTTCGTTTTGCACGCAACTCCTTCGTCGCTTTCTCGAGCCCAACTTTCTTCCCGTCCACCTCTGCACTCCACGACTCACGGTCAAACGGTGCACATAGGTCGTTCTTCCACTTTACCCAGTTTTTCTCCCGGTCAAGGATGACATTGACTGTATCCGCAAAGGCCGGTCCATTTGGAGCAGTGGAACGCAATTCTGCGGTCGCTTTAACAATGGTATCTTGAACCCACTGCGCATCGGTGGGCTCAAGGGTAAAGTCCATCTGGAGAGACCGATTACGCGGGGTTGCCCATGTTGCTTTGGCCGACTTGGTGAACGATAACAGGTGGTTGAGGAGAATAAGAAGTTGGAAGAGAACTTGACGCCGGAAATGCGTATCTGCGATCTAAACGCATCAGAGTGTAAATTGGGTATCGGAGATCTCAGCAGGGATGAATCAACAGACTTCGAGACTCAGAAGGTCCGGGCTTGTGAGGAATTTTGCAAAGAAATAGTCGCTGGTGTTGGTCTCTTCCCCAGGTTCGGCCCCGCGCTTGCGTTTCACAGGTCCAGATTGACCCGCCGATGCCCTATTCCCCATCATGGCGCGCTCTTTCGTCGTAGCTTCCTTGATGACAGGTAGGACTTTTTCGACAACCTGCTTGAAATCGTCAAAGGTACCCGGGGAAGCAAAGGTAGGCGGCCGCGAGAATGGAAGTTGGAGAGACCAGAAGGTTTTGTAGAAATCTTGGCAAGACGAGCGTTGAGGCATTAAAAGGTCGTCAAATGTAAAGCAGATCGTACCATCCTTGTCGACCCTCGACTGCTTCTTTGCTTCATCATACCCCTGTTCCTCGTCAACGTCCATTTTATCACCCTGAACTGACGGCTTCGACGGCTGGTCCTTCATCTCAACATCACCGCGACCGACTTCCACAGTTCCCTCCCACACGGGACCATATTCTCCTCGCAAGTTAACACCACTCCTCTCGCCCAAAGGGAAAACGCCACTAAGAAAGGTCAATATTCGCCCACAGAACATTGTCGTAGAACCCGTCTTGGACAAACGTCGAAGGAGGTCGTTCAAGGTTCGAAGCAATATGAGTGCCTTGCCTTTTTGCGGGACCATGCCTTGCGTGAGCCGCGACGCTTGCATCTCGATCCAAGAGAAGATGTGAGAGCATGACACGATCGTCTGCGTCTCTAACAGGTCTTGAAGCACCGTAAACGGGAACGCGGATTCACAAGCATCTGCACGTGTTTCGTGTTAGACTCGGTGTCCAAGTTGTGCCAAGTGCGCGAACCTTGCTCGGTGAATGTAAGGACGAGATCGAGTCGGTCTTGTAAGCCATTGTAGTAGTCCGCGCTCTTCTCTTTCAAAGCATTCCCCTCCGTTGCCTAAAAAAGAATGTCCTGTTGATACCACCCACCAGAGACAGCAAGACGCACCGCCAACGCAAAGACCTCTTTCCTAAGCACGAGCTCCCACCGACTTCGTACATTCTCTTGTGAAGACGCGTCCTGGAACTTGCGCACCTCCTGAGCGACTTTCTCGTCGAGTACTTTCTGGTCAAATGGGCGTGCTGGGAATGATGCGAGGAGTCGCTGGACGCATTCCGCTTGCGAGGTCATCGACGTTGGGCGAGAATACTCTGCCGAGATGCCGCTCATCAGTTCTGCCGGATTCACACTCCGCGCAATACTTAAAGACCATGTCCTTCGACGACCTCCACCGCAGCCTCTCGTCAAGTGGTCGGCCTGCAACGGAGGCCGTCGACATAGAGCTCGATATCAGGTTATTGGGTTCTCTTGTGGCAGAGAGCGAGGAAATTCCCGCAGATGATTCAGAGCTATTGGCACGCCTGGATAGTGCTGATAACGTGGCTAGCGGGGTAGAGTCCAAACTGGACGAGATCCTGGGCACACTAGACAACCTGCTAACAAGCCTTGAGCCGAAAGATAGCGATAAACCGCAGGAAGCTACGATGCCACGCTCCGAATCGCAATCTGAGCCTTCAGAGCAATCATGAGGTTAGTCATTCAAATCGTTTGATCACAGAGGCCAATCTACTCCAGCAGCTTTGGACGCAGTTTCTTATCATATCATAGAGCATGTTTCCACCCAGAAACTAAAGTCCACAACTAGTGCGAATGTATGTATGCAGGGGGATTACATCCATCAAGGATATCCAGTGTAAATCATAGCTTCGAGTCTTCCGCGAGCGTAGCAATTCGTTTTACAGTATGTACAACGTCTGAGCCCTTACGAGCGAACACCAGCTGGGATCATGGTTGATCAAACACTTTCATCACAAGGACGATGAACAGAACGCACCAGATATGGGTTCGCATTTGATCCAGTGGTATCCGCAAGTACCTCGTCTTTCGGGACTTCTGTGACATTCGAGTCGTTGTACTTGAACCACTCATCCAGTTTGTCTGGTAGGTTCCGAGAGTAGAAAAAGTAGTGCCCGAACGACGGCGATGAGCCTCGGTGAACGAAGACCGAAGTGAGTTCATAAGCGAATGTCGTGTCGTCCTTCCATATGTCCTCCAACTCTTCCTTGAGTTTCACAATCTCATTACGAAGCTCTTCGACTTCCGTCTTGATGACCTCCTGCTCGTTATTCAACTGAGCCACAACCTCGTCGTCGAGTTGGGGTAGCACGATACTTTCTTGCTTGGTGAGGAAGTTGAATGTACTGTCAAGACAAGCGCCGAACGGTGCATGCTATACAGGGTCGATGAATTCTGTATGGGGTGTTCGTGAAGAACCCATACATACCTTGTGTTCAGTGAGCAAGCGTAGACGTTCCCTCCGAGCAATCAGCGCGGCCTGTATGCGTTTAGACTTTGCTTTCTTTTGCGGATCTGCCGAGTCGAGGAAACGATCCATGTAAATCGTCTCACCAAACTTCACGTATGCTTGGGATTTGTACGGTTGCAAGGTTTCTCGGTTGAATTGCACTCGCTACAACAAGTCAAAAGTCTGCACATCATATAGCGGAAAGATCGTGCGCACCTGCAGCTGGATCTGCATCAAGGGAGGAAGCTCAACGAGTGATACCTCCATTCTCGCCTTCCCGCCTTCGTAATCGACCAAATCGTCAAAGTATCGACTTAGACCATCATAGATGTCAATTCCGCTATCGGCGACGTTCACAGGCAGATGAGAAAAGAGATCTTGTTTCTCTGTGATTGATGCCCGTGGCTTGCGTTGATCTGGAGTCAGACGTTGCCTCAGCTTGCCATAAAAGAGCCTAACAAGCACCGTCAGCGTGACGTCTACGGGTAACGAAGGGACAAAAAGACTTTTTCACGAGGCTACCCTTCTCTTGTGGATCGCTCAAGCCGCTGAAGTTTAATAAAGCGATCTCAATCTGGAACATGCAATTATCCATGCACTCGGATACATCGTGCTGTTTGCCTGGAAAAGATATGGCTGTGTCGCTCAGCTACTCAAATAAAGACTTACCGAAGAGCATCACAGAGTCAGACGTGGTTTGCATTTTCCGCTCAGGTGAAGATAACTTTTTCGGCACGTCTTCGTCACCTTGTTGGACAGAACTCTTTACAGCCGTCTCTTTTGAGGAGACGGACTTGTAAGACGAGCTTGAGCTACTTGCCGGATCAAGACGAGGCGACTTCGATCGACGAGGGGAAGATGGATGTGAGACCATCACGTACCCGTTCTTTTCTGAGTCAGACACAGGTGACTTGGGTGATGCGTCCTCATCAACGTCCATCGCGTTGTCATCCCGAGCACGTTTTCCAAGTACGCTATCGGCCGAGTCCGCGTTGGCAAGGCGGCCAAGTGATTGTGAGTCCTCCACAAGAGTAGCATCAGTATCATTGGAAGAGTCAGTTCCCCTGCTTTCCGCCTCTTCATCTTCTTCATCCCGCGAGGTGACGAGGGCAAGCTTGGCGAGATCCATCGTAGGTGTGACAGAAGCCTCCTCGGAACACTCGAGCTTCCAGAACAAGTTGGCCAGTTGGTTGACGACTGACGCGTTGTCAGCATGACCCTGCTCTCTCAAACCATCGATAAACTTACACTTCTTTGACCGGAATATCTCCCGTCTTGTGACCAACCGTCCACCAACACGATGTCTCTTGAGATCATCATCCGAGTATTTCTCGTCCTCTAGAGCCTTGACGCTCGTCTTTGCCAATGGAGCAACAGCATCTCGAAGTTCTTTGATGGTGTAGAAGTACTGCAAGAGGGAATTCAAGTAACACGTATTGCCCAGTTGGTTGAGGCCCCTTGGGAAGTCATGTCGTGTTGTTGGTACTATCTCACCCGCTAATCGTGACGTGAAACATCATTTCCGTATTCAGTCCAGTGGACACTTACGGTCTTGCCCAGTTTCTAGGAATGTCCGTAATCGAGAGCTGTCTCTTGCCTCTGCCAGCGTCAGCAGGGCCTCCCTCATACGGACAGCTTGCTGAGGTTGTTCATCAAGCTGTCAAACCCTGTGTCAGGCACGATATACCGATGAACTATCAGTGGACATACCCGCATTATGAACACGGTCATCAACATCGCATCGTCTGTTCCCGGAGGAACTTCTAGGATGGTATACGCCCGACTTGGATCTATACCATCCCTCAAGGAATCCTCCCACAGTTTCCGTAGGTTCACACTGCCTCTGGATTCTGCCACGATTCTGAACGCGTCGTTGGCATCCGTCAGTCGCTGCGCGCCGTCCTTTGGATCCCTCCAGGCCCTCTTCAAGCAATCCTTCCAAGCCCCAACCAAGAAGCCCTCGTCGATATCGTCCTCGTAATCTACGCGCAGCAGGTTGTCTTTGCCGAAACCAAGGATTCTAATGGCACCGAGACGATCCTCTTCAGTGTACCGGTTTCTGGTGCGCTCTTGCAGAACAAGATTTTGCAGTTCCTGAGAGGGAATATCGCCAAATTCTTGAATAGCTTGGATAACACCATAAAATTGAGTGAAATAATGTGATGTCTGCCTAGGATCGCATCTACACTGTGCGAGATACGCAAATCCCAAGAGCTCTGAAATCCGTTGGTTCAGCACGGAACAGATCACGATGGAGATCGACTCACCAGGCGAATATGTCATGGGAGTCAATCCTAGCGCCTTTATAGCACACTGAACAGGTTCATATTCTATGAACGCAGGCAGCTTTGCCACTCTTTGGACTATGCATTCCAGTGAACAACGTAATGATCAGAACAGACAAGACGGGACATACTCTGATCAGGATGCGCTCCTATACCCATTTGATACATTTCACGGACAGAATCCAGTTTCACCCATACTCTTGCACAAGTGTACTGTTTAAGCGCATTGCCTATGCAAAAATTCAGTGAACGTCCAGGAAATCCGGAGAACACATACTATATCGACGCTGGTAGTCGAGCAGCCAAGCGCCAGCCTCCACCCAGAAACGGAGAAGCTTTCTACCATTCTGCCGGCCCTCCAAAGTGCTTGGGTCTGTGTAAGGAGGTGTAATGGAAGTATCTCGCACACCAGTCGGTGTGACTGTTTCAGCGATGACGAAGCCCAAGTGTTCAAAAATACAGCGACTAGGCGCGTGGATCACATGAGCAGATTCGAAAACGGTCAAATTTGTCCTCACACTACAGATGTCCACCCGATCTTTCGTTGGAATACTGGCCGAGAAATTGTTATGCCTCGATTTTCTCCCCTCCATAATTTGTTCTCAACGATACTACACCCTATGAGTATCTTGCAGTGCAGCATGAAAGATTGAACGTACACTAAGAAGGTCTCCAGGCCGGAGACAACGGATTCTTCTCGGTTGCGACCAGGAGCCGGATTATCCCATCTCTCTCGCGTGAATTCCTCGATGTACTTGACGGGTATAACACCAGGAATGACTTCGGAAACAATGCAATACAACGAGCATTGGCAGCAAACATAGAGGTCTAACAAGTCACCTTGCTCCTCGAGAACTGAGTCTTCCATAGCATCATCTGACAGTTTATCGAGTGAAATTGCATCCAGGTTGAGCGACGTTACTTTCCGTCGCTTTTGTTTCTTCTGGACAGATATTTCCCATTCTGAGCAGCGGAAAGCCGGATCGAGTTTTAGTGCATCTACAGCCTTTTCGTATCGATGGAAGTGGTGGGCCAAGTTCACTGGACCAAAAGGTTGCTCTCCCTCCCCAACACACGATGTCGTCCGTTTGCGACGCGCAAGGTCTGGGAAGGGGGTTTCTGGATCGGGAACGAATGAATTCGCCAAAGGAGGCATCATCGTTGAAGATTTCCATTGGAGAAGAACCCAACCATTATGCTTCCTGCAATAGTACGCGTTTGGATGGGGTATGGAGTATCTAAGATCGTCCACAGAAGGCGGCTGGGATGATGGATCGATATCGTCGCTCTCCTGGGAGGTAGAAGCCAAAGGCTTGAAATCTGGCGGGTCGACGCTGACCGAGAACAAGGAATGATCAGGATTGTGTAAGAGGTCGGCTAGGTATGGCGGCAATACTCCCGGGCCTGGTCGTTTGTGCAAATCGCGGATGGAAGCGTCCCACCAATGTTCTTCTTCGGATTTATCCCGACCATCGATGCTAGGACCTTGCGACGAGGACCCGCCATATGGCTGCGCCCAGGCGCCAGTGCTATCCCAAGGCGTCGTGTCTGTATTCCACGTGTCTGTAGATGTGCCCCATGTTGGTTGGGACCCTGCCCAACTACTGTCGACTTGATTCCATGTATTATGGACATTGTCGGCTGGCAAGAGGCCGGGCATAGAATTGTTGGTGATGGGAACCTCCTCAACAAGCTGCGGCTCGCGAAAGGGACTTCCATCCAAAGAACCATACACTGGAGGTGGTGTATTGGGCTGGATGACCTTTGTATGAGTTGAGCCGACGTTTTTTCGAGCAGGAAGTGGTGGCGGCTTTGATGCATAGAAACTGGTGGCTGGCACTGTGCTTGGTGCCTTGGAAGCACTTGCGGATGGTGTAGGTTGGGGTGGCGATGGCAAGCGACGATCCAGCTGCCTGGGATCGCTATGGTCCATAGTGTAGCCGGAGAGATGTCGCAAACTGCAATTGGGTGGTATCAGCGTCCGGAATGAGCCACGACAACTGATCGCATGCAAACGTTGGGATGTACTGAGAAGGTTTTAGGACGATCAGGATGTCCAGATCATCCACACTAACACTCGAACGAGAGGAGCAACTCCAAGTAGATTGCAACTTGATCGAGCACGCGTCAGTCTATACACTGCGTAGCATTGCTTATGTAATCTAGGTGTACGTATGACAGTGTTTGCCCTTGTCGCTCAGAACTTGAAGACCTAGAGCAGTCATCACATGAGCGACATATCTATAGAGGCCTGTGCATAGACCAACCTGATCCGCTGTGTATCCAAGATCCTTCAGGACACCAGTCAATTCCCCTTGTTTGTAAGGGCCGTCCTTTTTGCCAGCAAGAGAAAGGACCTGGGGTGGAGGGCCTGTGGTACGCGTCAACTTCAGCACATGCACCCTACGGCAAATGACTCACCGCAGATAAAGACCTTTACTTTGTCGCCAAGAGAAGGAGGAGCGATGTGTTGCTTAATGAGATCGGCGTTGACATACCCGCTTGGTCCTGATGCCAAAGCACACTGTGAGCATCATCCCGAAAGCTGGAAGAATATTCGATCACCCTTCCAATTCGCAGGAGGTTTGTCGAGCACATAGACAACATCAAAGTTGTTGGGGTATTTCTTCTTCATGGCGTCGAACTCTTCGCGAAGAAGAATATCTGCCTCGGTCACGTTTGCAAAAAGTAACTTAAACTTGGTCTTGTTGGCTTTATCTGCAAGTGCATGTTGTAAAACTTGGTACAGAGGCGCGCTTGGAGGTTACAGTTAGACGGGCGAGAGATTTTCTCTCTTGCCTTGGGACTCACATGCCGCTGCCTCCACCAATGAGGCCAACCTCATCCAACTCGTTCACTGCATAGAGTTCAATTGACATTCATCACACAGAACAATAGGGAAATTACTCTTCCAGGACCATTTCGGCAGAGGTCCCTTAACGGCAAGCTTGTCACCAGGTTTCAGAGAGTGGATATACTTTGAGACATTGCCAGTTTCATACTTCTTGATGATGAAGGTCAACTCTCCTTCTAAATCCGACGGAGATATGGGGGTATAGGGCCGCTGCATGGGCTTTCCGTTGGCATCCTTGAAATCCTCTGCCTTGAGGTAGACGCACGAGGCTATTGGGAGGAGAGACGCTTTTCCCTCGCCCAAATCAAAGACAAACCTATGATTCCAACATGTAAATAACGCGGATGACGCGCCGAGGTGAGACTTACTTGGAGGTATTGTGGTTATACGGCTCGACCCTCTTGAGCTTGATGTCGACAAAGTTTTGAGGGTCCAGAGGACTGGTCAAGACCTTGTTTGGCTTGACCTGCTCTGCTTCACCTTTGTAATAGTAGTCGTAAAAAAGGTAACCACCCAAAGCACCACCGACGGGCAAAAGGCATTTTTTAAACGCTGCAGGCTTTTTGACCGCGGGTGCTTCTGTGGAGTAAAGCCTTGCCTATGAAGCTCAGACGAACAGCGGTGAGAGTGGGGTGGATGGGAAACCTACCGCCGAGCGGGCCAATGTCGCAGCACGAATGAACTTAGACATGAGAGAGAAGAGTCGAGTCGGTTGAGCCTGAGAATTCGACGCGTGCCCAAGCGCTCACTGAGTTCGCGCCTTTCAAGTTAGGACTGCTCTGAAGATATGATGATGAGGAAATATCCGAGTCTCATATGGGTTGGGGACCTCAGACACACCGGTCGAAATATTACAGAGGCCGCTGGGAGGAGGGTTACCTTATTATCATCCTTCCTGCGTGATTTGGTTGGGAGCCATCTGAGTCTCTTCTTTCCGCTATCTTTCCCTCAAAGTCCTCCTTGTTTCGTCTCGTAGTCTCTGTATTACCTTTCTTCTACCAAAGCCCACCATGTCTTTCGTCAAGCTTAGCATATTCGGCACATCCTTCGAGGTGCGTCCCTTGCTTTACAAACCCTGGATGTCCTGACGATTCCTATCGATTCTCAAGGTCACTACGCGTTATGTCGACCTACAACCGGTCGGAATGGGTGCGCTTGCTATATCGCTCGATCTCCACCTTTCCCGCTCACCAACCTGCTGCCAGGGGCATTCGGTCTCGTCTGGTACTACTCTGCCTCCCTCGCTACCCGTCACCCACCTCTCATGCGTGTCTAGTTCTGCAAAGGACCAATTAACAGGCTCGTCCGTCGCGATCAAGAAGATCATGAAACCCTTCAGTACACCCGTCCTGAGCAAACGAACGTATCGCGAACTCAAGTTGTTGAAACACATACAACACGAGAACGTAGGTTCTCTCGCGGCCTCGTGCCTCGCATCTCATGGAACATATTGGGCTCTCTAGATCATCAGCCTGAGTGACGTGTTCATCTCACCTCTGGAAGATTTGTGAGCTCCACTATTCTTTTTCCCCGCCCCCATGCACAGGCAACATCTAATCTCGCTATACAGGTACTTTGTCACAGAACTTCTTGGCACCGACCTGCATCGCCTGCTGACGTCGCGTCCGTTGGAGAAACAATTCATTCAATACTTTTTATACCAGATTCTTGTGCGTGGGCTTGCTCCAGTTATTGTCAAGCTCATTTACAGCCAATAGCGTGGTTTGAAATACGTTCATTCTGCCGGAGTTGTCCATCGCGATCTGGTGAGTCACGGCATCTGGTTTTCCTTGTGGCCCAGCTCAATCTATCCCTATCAGAAACCGAGCAACATTCTCGTCAACGAAAACTGTGACCTCAAGGTTCGCTTTTTTAGGAGGTTTCATTTCTGATATGACTGACGAGGGGTAGATATGTGACTTTGGTCTGGCACGCATTCAAGACCCGCAAATGACAGGATATGTCTCAACGAGATATTATCGTGCCCCTGAGATCATGTTGACATGGCAAAAGTACGATGTGGCGGTTGATATCTGGAGCACTGGATGCATATTTGCAGAGATGTTGGAGGGGAAACCGTTGTTCCCTGGCAAGGACCGTACGTGTCTCTCTCCTTTTCCTTCAGGCTTGACTGACCAGAGTGTAGATGTGAACCAGTTTTCAATTATCACCGAACTGTTAGGGACGCCCCCCGACGATGTCATCGAAACCATCGCGAGTGAGAATGTCCGTCCTCCCTCCCCTCGACAATCTTGTTTGCTCACGCCTGTCACCCCGCAGACCCTAAGATTTGTCCAAAGCTTGCCCAAACGCGAGCGCGTCCCTTTCAGCCAAAAGCTCAGAACTACCGATAAGGATGGTTAGTCAGACTTGGCTGCATTATAGGGCGATGAAACTCATTCGTCGCTAGCTTTGGATCTTTTAGAGAAGATGTTGGTCTTTGACCCTCGAAAACGTATAGATGCTGCCACGTCTCTTACGCACGAGTATGTCGCGCCATACCATGATCCAACCGATGAGCCGGTCGCTGCGGAACAGTTCGATTGGAGCTTCAACGACGCCGACCTCCCAGTGGACACATGGAAGGTCATGATGTACAGCGAAATTCTCGGTCGGCCTCTCTGCGCAGATAGTTACATCAGCTGACACCCTTCGTATTACTAGATTTCCACCAGGTCGGCGAGTCCGCAACCTCTTCTGGTGTTGTCCCAGAAGGCGCGCTCGCAGGACCCGAAGCGCCTAACGTCACCGCCGCTTCGGCCAAGTAAATATTGGCCCCCTTTTCAGCTTCTCCAGATCTTTGGCTTAGAGACATATCTTCAACTCGGTCAGTACCTGATTTAGTTGAATGTAAACTACTGCTCATTTTCATCGTAAATGCAGTTCTTGGTCAAGTATGGTACCGTAATCCCCGTGTCCCACCTCCGCTGTCTCCGGTTCGTAATGCCAGCCCTCGTTTCATTTTGCACCATCGGTCCTTTGTAACTTCTATTTCGTCTTTCTGCACGCGAAAGTAAATCCTCAGCACTTCCAATGTACCGCCTCGGTTCCATACGTAGCAGTCCTCATCTACCTTGTAGTTGTACGCTACCTAGACTTGTGGGTTCGTGGACTCTGGTTGGATGTATCTAGAGAGATCATCCTTGATAGACCGTGCCAATCCAATTTGTTAGGTAGTCACACACAACAACGTGCTCAAAGTTATCCACGATGATAGTACGTCCGAGTCGACGCGGCAATCGACCAAATGCCCTTGATGTCTCCTTCGGCATTGAAGATCCAGACGATTCAGCAACTACATCTGATGCTAGCCGCAAGCGGGACCGCGGTGACGCTGGTGATGCAGATCTCAGAGTGCGTCCTTAAGTCTTCCATTCAGTCTGAGTCACACTGACTGGCGGTCCTGCTCACTCTTCTTAGGGCGCAAAACGTCGCAACCTTGATGCAATTCCACGGCCCAGTGAGGGGACCAGTTCATTCTAACACTTCCTCGTTCTGACATCTACACTAGCACGGAAATACGAACCACGGCCGTACGAGATCTTGGAGACCAGAGATCTCCTAGTCTTCGGTGAAGAACAAGATCCCCCGGACGATGGCAGGAAGCGGACTCGCCGCCTTTCCCGTTTTACCTTCTTTGACGATCATCACGAAAACAGCATGATTTCACTTGATGTCCTCGATGAGGGTATGGGTGGTAGTCATCGTGTTCTCGGCGCCGGTTTTATTGTCGCGATATGTGAAGTAGATGAGGACGAAGGTCAAGAGGATGGTCTTGATGAAGTTGCTGAGTGCCAGTATATCCGCATGTCACGCATCCTCCGGTACTTTACGAGATATTGGGAAAAGGACAGGTATGTGATCTCCCTGGAGGACGCATATGGCGCCAGGCGTACTGTATACTGACGTGAAAAGTCCGTTCTATGTCGAAACGGACTATGCAATCTACGAACTCCAGGATCCATCCAAGAAATATCAAAGCCAATTCCGTCCCTTCTGGAGGCTGCAGAAGATATTACGACTCGTGATATCCTCCGCTGAAGTCGATCCAGAACAAGAATTTTCTGCTTTCATGCGAGAATATAACCATACTGAGGTCTTCGGTCAACCCTTGACTGAGCGTGAGCTATGGGATGCTGTGAGTTTATTCCATCTCGGAGAATGTCCATTAAGCGTTTTCCTAGGTCCCGAAGCTACGCGAAACGCTAGAGACTGTCCCACATGGAGATTACTTCCGAGCATCGATCGTCATCCGTCACCTTCTTTCTCACTTGGCTCCTGTCATATTCAGGCCCGTAGGCAAGAGGAAGGAAGAAGAGAAACGGCCGCCAAAGTATGACATCCCCATTGACTACAATGGGAACCTTGACCTAGCAGTACTCCGTGTGAACAATCCTACACACGTGACCCCACGGATTGCACAAATGGCTGTTCCATTATTCAGAGAAGTACTCCAGGTCGTCGCACCCCGCCCTCCGAAGCGAGCTGAGCCTGAAGAACCGAAAGACGAGCTTACCTTCCGGCTTCAGCAGTTCCTGATACGCACTCAAACCCGCCGGCTTGTCCAGTTCCGACCAGATCAAAGGATACGGAATTCACGCTGGCTGAAACACATACTGATAGACGAGGTGAAATATGAGGTAGGGACATAGGGTGTCTTCTTGGTTTTTGATTGGCTGAGGGGAGTTTGACAGGTCGGAGACACTGTCCTGTTTTATCCGGGGGAAGGTATTCCGCCGAATCCTAATGATCTCCCTCCCACGGACACTCTTGCCGATCACTTTTGGTAAAGCATTATCGCACATCCTTGCGACTTCTCACCCAGGTTTTGGTCAGGTTTGCTAGGATCATACACATGAACGAAGTGGACGAGACTGTCCATGTTCAATGGTTCGAGCACAGCTCCAAGACATTCCTCCAAGAGTTGGGCCATTCCCAGGAACTGTTTCTGGTCAACCAATGTAATACGCAGGGGTTCAAACTTATCATCGGCAAAGTCAGGACACATTACATCGAGCCTGATCAATCCCTCGCAGACGTCCGACCGCATGACTACTTTTACAGGTACGAGCCATATAACCGCGGTTGGTCGGTTCTGAAGGTGAGATCCAGGTACCTGTGGGATGACTATGAAGGAACGTTTACGAATATTGACATGGATGCGTTGGCCGCCTCTGTGCGGGACCTGCCACCGGACAACTGCCCCGCATGCGAGATAGCTAAAAGGTTTGATGAAGGTATGGAGGCGGCGAAAATACATCTTGGTGTACGATGGCATGGAGTCGAGTATCATTTGGATGATTGTATCTTCATCAAAGCAGACGAGGGACCGTGCCATATTGGCCAGATCATCAGATTCATCCACGGTGGTGGGCACGACGACGTCAAAATTGCCGTCCGGCTCTTTGGACGCACCGACAGGATTGGGAGTAGACCAGACACAACGCTCAAGGATGAGGTAGGTTTGCTTGCTTGGGGTTCCATTTCCTCGTTCACGCCCTTGGGTTTAGAGACACCTATTTTACACGGACGACGAGATGACGACCCCGATCAATAACTTGATTGGGATATGCTATGTGGTGGTCAAAGATGACATGCCCGAATTGGACGCGTGGCTAGCAATGTCCCCCCGCCGCTTCTACGTCAAATATCGATTTCCTTCGCTCGGCAGGGTGTCTTGGGCTAGCAGGCGTCGGATGCGTTGGGACGATTTGCCCATTTGTCCCATGTGTGTGAAACTAGATTTCAAGAAATTTAACGGGATGAAAGCATTCTTGGATAAGGAGGCGCCCCTGCGTGTTTTTGATCCGTTCGGTGGCACAGGCTCATTCGGTCTGGCTATGGAGGAGGTGGGTTGTTTCAAAATGACGCATGCTGTGGAGATTTCCCCGAGCGCGGCAAAGACACTGCGGTAGGTGTTGATGTTTTAGACCGTCGAACTTGTCTATAATTTGATTGCCAGGAATAACGCTTCAGCGGACATCAAAGTGTACAACCAATGCAGCAATCTGGTCCTCAACCATGCGATTTTGACCCACGAAAACATAAATCCTGAACCACTGAAGTCCATCGAAGGCCATGAACTACCTCCACCTCCGAAACCCGGTGACATTGATTGTCTTATCACGGGGTTCCCTTGGTAAGACCTCACGTTACCTACTTGGATCTCGTTGACTCGTCGATAGTCAGCCACACTCTACTTTAAATATGTATCAGAAAGCCAACGATAGCAAGAGCAATCTGATTCTTACCGCTCTCTCCTTCGTTGACTTCCTCAAACCTTCATACTGTATATTTGAAAATGTCCGAGGTTTCCTACAATACAACCTTCGTGCGCGTCAGCACGGTGAGCATTCAGTCAAGGGCGGCATCCCGAAAGGTGGCCTGAAATTCGTCGCGGCGGCACTTCTCGACATGGGGTAAGTCCGCCTCTGCCTGGTTTAGTCGCGTAATGACGTCGATACCGCATAGATATCAATTTCGATGTGGTCTCCTTCAGGCTGCACACTACGGAACGCCACAAACGCGGGTCCGGTTCTTCCTTATAGCCGCCAAACGTGGTTTGGAATTACCTGCACTTCCCCAGCCTACGCATGATTTAGATTTACCTGTCCTCGACAATTTGGAAATTAAATTTCCAGAGGAACTTACACTCCGACCGATAACCACACTTCCTGGCGTCGCGCCGCATCGTTATGTATCCGTACACGATGCGATCAGCGACCTTCCCAAGTTTGAGTGGTACGGCACATCCTCCTATGTGCAGACTTTTCTTAAAGCGTTTTCCGCCTCGCAGGAAACACCCTAAACAAGTTCTCAGTAGACGTCAGATGGAGGAGAATCGTGTCAAGGAATGTCGTGAAGATCAGTCATGGTGTGGTTTTCACGGACCTGACGTTCCGTACGAACACGAGCCACACACAAGGTTTCAACTGAAGTGCCGCAGTCGACCGACACGAGACATCCAACAGTACACGCGGACGTACGATCCTAAAAAGGTGGAGAGGCAAGTCTCGCATGCACGGACAGCTGTGCGATGTGCTGAATCCATTTCACGAGCTTAGAGTCGTCGAAATTCCCATCGAAGCTGATGCGGACTATCGGTGTAAGATATTCTATCACTGTGTTTTCCTTGGCTGAGTTCCTCGGATAGCCTTGAGGCCTGATCTTTGGGAATGGCAGCTTGTCAACCCTGCATCGTCGGTTGCCAGGACAGGCTTCCGAGCCGGTGAGCAACAACCAACATGGGCGCAGGACACCTATCTGACACCGTGATCACAGGATTTTATGGACGGGTCCAACGAGACAAATGGTTCCAAACCACAGTCACGAATGTGGACCCAACAGCGAAGCAATGTCGTGTGATACACCCTTATGTATGCCTACCCCTCGTCACACGCGGATATCCGAATTGACTCGTAGCCTTAGAGTCGACGCATCGTGACAGTTCGGGAACTCGCCCGTTCACAAGGGTTCCCGGATCATTTCGTATTCTATGCTCAAAATAACCGTGTCGTGACTGTAAGTGTCTTCATGGGTAGTTGTTCGTCGACCTTGTAAGCTCAGTCAAACCAGATGCACCGACAGATTGGGAACGCAGTCCCATGGCCAGTCTCGGCAGCAATCGCACGCGAATTCCGTGAGACACTTTACAAGGATTGGGTGAAAAGGAATCCGATCCCTGATGAACCCACGGATGAGGAATTTACGGATGATGAAATGAGATCGATGGATGGTGAGGCTATGGAAGTCGATTGAGGGTTATCCAGTAGTAATGGCTACTCTTGTCTGGAACGTCGACTTGAGTCAATTGTACTACACGCCTGTAGTCATCTAATTCTATCCTTTGGGGTCATTGTCTGGCGTCGCTCTTATTTTTCTAGAGGGTGCGTCGACGAGTCGGTCGATCGAGGGAGCTCGAGAGTGCGAGCACCAACCTCCTGTAACGTGTTGTGGGATGGCTTTTAGAAAGCGTCGAACAGTTATACACTGAACCCACGACATCGTCGCCGTTCGACGGGTAGGAGGCGAGCGATCCTAGCATTGAGTAAAGCAGCCGTTCAGCAACGAGTCGAACGGTGTCAGAAAGAAAGAAAGTTCACAATTACATGCCCACGTCACTCCCCTTCCTCCGAGTCGTCCTCCGTCACCGCCTCCTCGTATCCAACCCAGATCACCTCCGAACAGCTCTCGCAACCCACGAGATGCGTCCCGTTCTCCAAATCGTCTTCCGTGATGCGATACATCCCACCACACCGACACCTATGCCGCCATTCCTGCGCCGCGTCTGCCCCCATTCCCGTTCCCGTGCCTGATCCTGTCTCGGACTCGGACTCGGTCACCGTCTCTACTGCTGTGATGAACTCCTCGAGCGAGACGACCTGCGCCGGTCTCGGACCGCGCGATCGCGCGTGTTCTTCTCGCCTCAACAAACCATCATATGCGGCGCGTAACCCCACATCCGAGAGTGTCTTGTACGCCTCTTTTAGCAATGCCACGTCGACCGACTCCTCGGGTGGTGGTGGTCGACTCGGATCCGCGGTCGTGTCCAAGGCCATGTCATCGTGATTACGCGGTCGGAACTGTTTGTCTGGATGGAGGCGTAAGAGGGTACGGTGGTAGGCGATCTTGATGTTGTTGGGAGATGCATCTCGGGGGATTTGAAGTAGGCTGTAAAAATCCGACGAAGGGGTGGTATACGGCATCACTTAAGAGGTGTACTTCCGAGAGATCCTTATGTAATGTGACCTCGCGAGAGGGCGACGAGTAAAGATAAGATAATGGTACAGTTTCCATCGTAGTAGTAGTTACACTCGGATACCAGAGCGCCACGAACCGCACCGCCAGTGTAATTGCAACAAAGACCCGAGATGAAAAGGCAAACAAGCTCACTGTGCTTCTGCCGCATCCTCTTCAATATCCACCAACTCCTTCCCTTCTTCCACCATCTCGCCCTTGGCACAGCCAACAGCCTTCACGACACCTGCTGCCTCGGCTCTCAACACCGTCTCCGTCTTCATGCTCTCCAAAACGACCACTGCTTGACCCTTGTCGATGCGCTGCCCTAGACTCACACGCACCTCGACAACCAAACTCGGCATCGGTGCACGCAGCGCACCCTTGTGCGCGGTCAGGACGTCTCCTCCCAACGACAACAACCACGCGGGAGGAGGGAGCGTAAGCGTCGTTTTAATCCCGTCCGCCGCGAAGAGGTGAAGTCGTTCCATCGTGTTTGGAGATGTCGATGCGGGTACTGCAGGTGGCGGAGGTTGCGAGACAATAGTTGTGTTCGTCGAGAATGCAGAAAGCGTTGTTGGGGAGGTGAGACGCGCAGAGACCGACCTGAAAATCGTCGGCGAGGAGCCGTCCACAGTAATGTCAAAGTGACCAGGAGAGGTGTGTTTGAGCGTGACGTTGATGTGGGCAGCAGAAGTTTCGTCCTTTGATAGTGTGATGGTGCGCTCGTAGACATCCCCACCAAACCGTCGTGCGCCAAGAGATGTCCATGGGTTTTGAAGGGCCGATGGAACCGTTTGATCTCGGAGGATAACATATAGCGCAGCCTGCGCTAATAGTTCTGGGGAGGGATCTGGAATCGGCGGGAACAACTCTGAATGATATTTCTTGATAAATCCTGTCTCGACATCACCCTGAATAAATGCATCGTTGCCTGCAAGCGTTCTGAGAAACTCGATGTTGGTAGAAACACCGACTACTTTATATTCTTCCAGTCCCCGCCTGAGCATTCTCAAGGCCTCGGTCCGATCCCGTCCGTGGACCACAAGCTTAGCTATCATCGGGTCATAAAACATGCCGATCTGAGCACCCTCAGTGAAACCTTGCTCAAGTCGGAGTGATGGGGTGATTGCAGTAGATGTATCGGGTACGCGCCGTGAAGGCTCAGCCAATTCCGTAGCGTAAGGTGGTAATAGAGGTGCAAAGACATGTGTCGGAGTAGGTGTGGAGAGGTATAAAAGCCGACCCGAGTCGGGAAGGAAATTATTTCGGGGGTTCTCCGCATAAATTCGTGCCTCAAACGCGTGTCCGACGAGAGGGATGAAGGATTGAGTGAGAGGAAGGGGGTTGCCAGCTGCAACCTGTTGTGTATGTGAGTCAGGTTGAAATACCATCAACTATTAAACAATACCTCGAGTTGCCATTCCACGAGGTCAAGGCCAGTTACCATTTCCGTGACGGGGTGTTCAACCTGTAAACGCGTATTCCTGTCGACGGTATTAGCTCAAATTCATGTCAGAGAATCTCATGGACACTCGCATTTCCATGAAGTAGAACCTCTGGGTATCATTATCAAAAATGAATTCCACCGTACCCGCCCCGACATAATTAACTGCTCTCGCTGCAGCGACGGCCTTCTCGGACAAGTCCGCACGAAGTTCGGGGGAAAGGCCTGGTGCAGGAGCCTGTCAAACACGCGCGGTTAGATGACCATCCACTGCAATGCTGATGCATATCACACCTCCTCGATGATCTTCTGGTTACGTCTTTGCACAGAGCAATCTCGCTCCCAAAGACTAACTACCCCACCCAACGTATCTGCAAAGACTTGTACTTCCACATGTCTTGGGCGCTCGATATACTTCTCAATGAGGACATTTGCATCGCCAAATGCCTTCAACGACTCGCGTTTTGCGGATTCCAGGGCATCCATGAACTCGGAGGGTGACAACACGACACGCATGCCTTTGCCGCCTCCGCCATGAATGGCTTTGATCAAAACAGGGTAACCTACAAAGAAGCCATATTTCAACCAGTCCAGTGGCACCGTCCGATGATCCATTGAGGACTAACCGATTTTCTCCGCCTCTGTGAAGAGAAGCTGAGGGTCTTGATTATTACCGTGATAACCCGGAACGCATGGCACACCAGCAGCTTCATCCACGAACGTCGGCAACGCCACTAGAGGTTGACATAGACAGACTGCGACCTACCGGACATGATATTTTTGGATTCACTGATGTATTTCTTCAATAATCACATCGTATAGTGCGGCAAGGACATGTACCAACCTCTTGGAACCCATGGAGATGATGGCACTCGACGGAGGCCCAATGAACACGATCCCTTCTTCTGCGAGCCGTTCGGCAAACTTGGCGTTCTCGCTGAGGAAACCATACCTACATGTCCATTCGATCAGAGTAACACCTGAGTGAGAAGGACGCCGTCTTACCCGGGATGGACGGCCTAACAGGTCGTGCAGTCGGGAAAAGAATTGTCAAAGTTTCACCTCGAAGAAGGCAAGTACAAGACCGACCTGTGCACCACTCTTGTGACACACCTCGACGATCTTGTCCATGCGCAACTAAGATCACCAGGTCAACACCAAGCACCGCCAGGTCCGCTCGCCTCAAACACTCACATAACTCTCAGCTGAAGGCGCGGGACCGATGCAATACGCCTCGTCGGCTTCGAGGACATGCAACGACTGCGCATCCGCTTCGCTATACACCGCTACCGTCTTGATCCCCAACTTCTTGGCTGTCCGAATCACACGACATGCAATCTCTCCCCTGAGACACGCACCCAACGCATTAGCAAACGAGCGTGCGTGACTAGGTTGACACACCTATTGGCAATGAGTATCTTGTCGAAATGAGGCTTCCTCGCGAACGAGGAGGGATCCGCTAGCAAATGGCGTCAGCACGTGCGCGAGATGGGTGCGACGCCTTCTACTCACTCGGAGCAGCAGTTGCGAGTCCTCGGTGTGGTGACACGTTGATGGGACGAGCTATACGCCTCGTCTCAGATGGAATACTCCATATACTTGTGAGAGCACGCGCTTGTCCGGTTCTCCCGGGTGTCGTCTGTGCATGAACAACCACGGGTGCTTGTGTCACTGCTTGGACACGTATCCGGCCAAGAGAGCGTGCTGCGGTACGCTGTGTGGGTATCATCGAAAATGTCCAGCTGGTGGTGTTAGTAGTCAGGACAGTGCATTGCCAACAGACCAAGTTCCAGGACTGCAAGTTCCTTCCGCTGAGCGCTCATCCCAGATCACGTGGTTCATACACACAAAACACTATCATACTCAAGACTCAACCCCTTCCATAGTACGGCGTCGGACTCTCCTCAATCCTCCCCACCTTGGCAAGCTGCCCCCCAATCCCAATCGTATCCTGCAACAAATCCTCCCCAAGCAACCTCAACTGACCCGGTTCCCTCCCCTGCTGCCGACGCCGCGCAGGCGGAATCCCAAACACCGTCTCATCCGTCACCTCCGACGAATCCTCGCCTTGACCCGCCTCGTACCCACCCTCGGAGTCAAAACTGTCGTCGAAACCGTCCCCTTCCCCACCGCTGACTCCGAGCGCCCGCGCAAACGGGTGCACTGCGGCTTCGTCTCCACCTCCAAACTCATCCACACCCAGCGAGTCACTCGAGTGGTTCGAGTTGGACGACCCAAAAGAGTCATCCGGGCCAGGTTCACGGGACGACGCCATGAGGAAGGCCGTGGAAGGCTGGCTAGAATGAACCGGTTCGTCAATGAGCGAGTCGGAATCCGAGTCCGAGTCCGAGTCCGAGTTAGCGTGAGGTTGTGATCCGAGCTGGATGGCACTTTGGTCGTCTTGATGTAGATCAAACACGTCCAATCCTTGATGGTCGGGTGTATGCAGTTCGTCCTCCCTCGTTGGAGGAGAAAGCATGCTGCTCCCAGCGTCTGCCCGCGAAGATGCCCTCGAATGCGAGGCCGATGCAACAGAATCAGCTTTGAAGCTGGACTCTGGCATTTCAAGCCCAACACGACGCATCATAGTTGCCAAACTGGTATCGGTGTCGTTTGTATCTGTCCAGGAAGGATACGCGTGCCGCATGTATCGCGAGAGCGAAGGCGGGGTCGGAATCGTACTCATCGTATCATCCTTCGTTGTGCCACCACCATATCCAAACGCAGGCGTTCTCATCTTGTTTGATGCTGCGCTGTTCGCAGATCCGAATTGGCTTTGCATGTCGCCCAGTAGATCTCGCCTGATGCGGTCTGCTGCTTCCTTACCGGGCGTTCTCCCGAGAGTTGGCAACAAATCTTTTCCGGGTGTCCGCCCAAGTGGCGGCAAAAGTCCGAGTCCCATGCTGGACCTGGGGGCCCTCGCAAATGCCAACATCCGTGGCGGAGACATTCCCTGCATCAAATCAACCGAATCATCGAATGAGTCGTTAAACGCGACGAATTTTGGCTCCTGGTTCGAGTCCGACACGTGTTTCGTCAGAGAGGGAATATCCAGCACGGACGAGGACGCGGATGTGGACGTGGACGTGGACGAAGAAGTACCTGTAGGCTTTCTCGGCGTCCGCTCATATCGCGGGCGACGGGGCGACGGAAATGTAGGCTCGTTTTCCAATTTAGATGGGAGGAAAGACTGAACATGTTTTGGGATGGCGATCGGTGTCTTTGGCTTGACCTTGAGCGGCGAGACATACGCGTTTGTCACATTTGCACGAGGGGTCGGCAGCGCGCTTCGAGGGATGTGTGAAGACTGGATCTTGGCTTTTGGTTCGTCACGATCAAGCCTCGAAGCACCTCCCTCCTTCTTCTCTTGACCGATCGATGGGAGTTGTTGGATAGTATTCTCTTCCTCGTACATAAGGCTGTCTGTAAGGGATGATGTGTCCTGTAGCGCAGAGGCTTCCTCCTCCTCTTCGCGCGCAAAGCCTTGGAGTTCACTCTTGAGGCGGACCATCGGCGACTCGAGAGAAGCACTCCAGGAGGGCTGATCGTCCACAGTTCGATCAGGCGCATGCCCAGGACGTGCCGGGGTCGACGAGACCGCGTTTGTGGGCATGAACGAGCTCTCGGACGCAGTCACGTCATACGTCCTAGTGGTGATCCCAGAAGGCGTACGCGAGGGGATGACATCCAAATCCTCCTCGGACCGGGAGACGGATGGCGATTCAGAAGCAGCGACGGATGGCTGAGTCTGCTCGTCATGCACGGAATCGTAATCTTCGAGCGTCGGTATATGCACTTGTGCAGCCTGCTCGTAAAACGACGTCCAAAACTTGAGTACATGGGAAAATGTTTGAGACGATGACTATGTGCTGAAACCAGACAAGGTCGTACCTTGGCCGCTTCACGAACCGGTTCCGTACCGAGTGCATAGCGCTTCACACCTGGCAACAACTTCGTCGCCATGAGATGCTGAATCCTCGAAAAATTGGCATCTATGTTCTTCCCCAATCATTCGTTGCTGGGACAGAGTACCATGCGACCCGCACTCACCTGCAGTTTAATGGTGATCAACTGTTCGATCTGGTCAATCTGATCGTTTATGGGCGCATTGGTGTCGAGCCCTGGAACGATGATGGAGGCGGGGTCCGTGGACGGACTCCATCGCGGCGGGTTGGGTTCAATAGGTGTAATCATTGTTGCCTGCACTGATGAGAAATGAGACGCGTGTAGTCACGCGTGACTGACGCGCAGCCATAATAGCACCGCCACCGGTGACCGTCCCGTCATCCTTCCCTCGTCAATCAACGTTTTGGCAACGGTGTGCAGGTGACTTGTTCATTTCTCTTCTATACAATATTGAGTGTCTATGACCATACCTGCCGCAACCCTATGTAGAGAGCGACAGTGATGCTACAAACTGTTACCTCTTCCGACGGGTAGGGTTGAAGATCAACACCGTCGCCGGACAGGCTTATGGACTTCTCGAGTCTCTCAACGGAGATGTGCCTGACTATTGTATTTTGTGAGGTGAGCATAATTCCTTCAGTCAAATGTTGCACGCATGACATGGAACCGTCTTCTCAACCAATGCAAGAGTGCAAAGGCCCTCTCCAAGTCAGCGTCTTGACATCATTCCCTCCCTTGCTTGAGAATCTCATGACAATAAAATAGGAAACTTACAAAACGCTTGGAGGACGTTACCCAAGACTTAACAGCATTGAGAGCACATCTCGTTGGCTGAAGTCACTGAGTAATGCCGTCCCCGAGCTCGTCAACTTTGGTATCTCCGTACGTTCAATTCCACTCACGCCTTAACGAGGACGCAACATTGACTGCTCATCTGTCGTCCTACAGCTTGCTCAACAAGTCATTCCTCACCTTAGCGATGCTCGAAGTGCCAAGTCTTCGTTCCAGCCCGCTATGATACTTTCGTATGCCAAGCAAAATAAGACTTGTTATGTATCTGTTCGCCGTCTGGCAGGGACCAAATGCTACCGGAGTCGATGCGCTTGGAGCGATAAACATCTAGTACAATAAATTGACCGTCTCAAGTGACATTATTACAAGGGTTTGATTATACAAAACAAAGATGGAATGTAAACTAATTCTCACACCAGTGACTATGGAATCATCACTGCGCTCTGTCATTGCTAGCTTGCTGTATCCCTGACGAGTCGGTGTCTAGTTGAAAGATTCAGAAACCTGCAAGAATCTTGTTGCACGCATGAACACCATCAAAGGGATATGACTCACTGAGTCGAGGAAGTCATTGTCTCCAGTTATTGAATTATTCCGTGACTCTGATGTCGTGCCAGACCACCAGGGCTATATGGACGACAAACAGATAAATGTCAGTGACCGAGTTACCAAAGCAGGTTACATGACTGACCTTGATGCCAAGCTTGCGGGAGATTACTCGTGATGCGCGTGATGATTGAGTTATACCTTGTACGGACGGGGTTATGTACCGTGCGCCTGATTATCGAGATGTAAATTGATTCGAAGAGAGCCACGTAAAAGATGGCGGAATATTGGAATAAATTGACATCTTTGAGTAGTGAGTGCAAACAACCTATGAGATGAGTGAGACTCGGATACTGGCACTTAGACTTACGGGCCGAGACGGAAGACCATAGGCAGTCCCGACGTGCCGAGGCAGACTGAGTCGTCTTTTTAAGGTCGCGCGCCATATGCAGCGCGGTCCACACTGGGTGGAGCAATAGGATAGTGTGACACGAGTGTGTTGGAGAGAGCGACGTTCAACATGGGAGAGGCTACGATACAGTAGAGCTACGACGAGGGTTTATATACCCTAGAAAGTTGGAATGCTGTCTACTGGCGATGACATAGGTTGAAACTCGTATGTTCCAACAGAGGTAGACATGTTGGTGCGAAATTGCCGAGACTGCATTGCACTGGCTCCCAATGAATGCGGTACTGATACAAACAGTACGCCATCGAATAGCTAACGCTTACTGATGCCGGGGGAGTGATGGAATATCAAAACATCCCTTCCCGGTCAGGAATCGCTACCTGTGCCGAACGCGTGGCAGCTGAACCACTCGGCCTATTTGTCGAGCGTGGCGGTGGTGGCCCCGCCGCCCTCGCGCTGTCGACAGATCTTGGAAGTGGAGGTCTCACTGGGGTAGAAGGGATGCTGCTAGGATCACCTCGAGAGACCGACGGTCGACGTAGACGGGATATCGGCGTTGAGGGAGGGTTCGCGACTGAAGGTGAGGGTGAGGGTGAGTTGGATGGATTAGAAGTTTGAGAAATAGTGAGAGGCGGGATCGCAAGTCGGGTAGGCATGTTCTGGGGGGCAGATGTAGACGATGGTTTGGGATGCTGAGCCAGCAGATCATCAAGGAGGTAACGGAAGTCGAGACCAAACTCTTGTAATAACTGTTTGGCTATCAGTTGGAAGGGTGTGAAGCATGGATAAAGCACACATACCTTTCGGCTCTGGTAATGGGTGATCTTGAGCGCCTCATCAATAGTTGGTTGGTCCACGTCCGAGCTATACACTTGTTTCTTGAACATTTCAGCATACAACTCGATTTGCTTTTTCGCCCAGTCGATGAAACCTGGGTCGCCGCATGAGTAACCTCCTCCCAGGCTCAGGAGTAGACTCACCAGAGGTCATTTCATGCTCCACGAACCCGGCGAGGAACCAATCTGCAGTGTGCTTAATCGCTGTAAACACTACGACTGCGAGATTGTGTATATAGAGGCCGACATGGCCTTCAAATGTGATTGCTCGAACATAACCTTTGATTGCCGCTCCTCTGGCAGCTAGGAACGTCTCGCGGGCCCGAGCCACGGAGCCAAGACGCAGTAAATGCCCGACAAGCTCCACGCACGTGGACTTTGAGTTCTTTGGGCGGGCGAGCGCGTCCAGCAGGGCAGACGTCAGTGCCGCGACAAGGGGTGACAGACTTGAATGAACTCGGGCGGACTCGGCCAGCTTGACAGCGCGAGGCCATGCACGAAGGGCGATAGCAACCGTCAAGTCATCCGAGAGTTCAGAGAGTGCGCGCGCATTACGGTCGTTTTTGTCCCTGGCAGATGCATCTACGGCGGCAGGCGATGATGAATTCGCAGCGCGAGCTAACTCCGCCATCCAGTCGGAAAGTGGGGGAAGCTTATCGAGGTTGAAGGCCGCGGACGCGCGCTGCTTTATCGATGTGAAAAGAGGGTTATTAAGGAGGAAAAGATTGACATACGTCACCCCCTGCATTAGCACCTGCCCACAAGCTTTTCCTGCGCTCATGCTCGCCCTCACGCTCCTTGCGCCTTCGAACTGCCAATTCCTCCGCCACTTGGCGGAACTGCCCGAGCAGTGTCTTTTTGTCAGGGGGTGCGTCGGTGCGATATACATGTGTCTCTTTGCCGTGACGAACTTTGAAGACATTTGTCATGCCTATGGGGAATCAGAAGATGAAACCCCGATCAGAGACGACTTACTGGCAGTATCTTTGGTGTCAAGGACCAACATCTCATTCAAGGGCCAGCACCGCTCCGCGACGAGCTTGCCTGCGGTTTCGGCAGCGTTGCTGCTCCCAGAAGTGGGGGCAACCGTGCCACCACCCCTTCTTCTCCTGGCGACCAAGACGGCATCGTCCAATAAGACGAATCGAACAATACTGATGACCTTGTATGTTGCCGCATTCAACTCCCAAATACCATCCATTTCGGCAACGACATGCCTGCCTGGGGTGGCGGGTGCAAACTTGGCAGAACCGGATATCTGTGAATGTAGTGTTTGCATCTGGGAGGCATAGAGGATGCGGAGATCCACGACGGAAGAACGTGCCGCACGTCTACGTTCTGACAGAGGATCAGTTGTGTAAAAGGGGTGGGGAAGAGAGAGACTGACCTGCGACGGAGGCGGATTCGTCGATGTGCAAAAGAGAAGGCATGCTCTTCCATTCCTGTAGACTTTCCTTGAGTTCGAGCATCTCGTTCTCGAGGACGCTGATCTCTTTCGAGACGAGGACGAATTCGGCATAGCTACGTCATCTGGGTGGTCAGTGAGGGGCATCAAGGGTTGGGTGGTGCTGACTTTTTGAAGACGTTGCGCTGCAAGTCGACAGCAGTGTCGTCTTTGAAGGAGCGCAGAGAGGACTGGAGGGACTTGAGTTCTGCCTCAGTCGAGTTGGCAAGTTTCGCTTTGAGGTCTGGTGGTCCTGCTCGTCAAGGGGCATCTTTGGCGTCATTGTGAGACCCACAGTCATCTGGATCAAAGTCCTCCTTGTCGAGGAGACGCTGGTCGAGGACACGGTGGTCCTCTTTGACCTGGGCTGTGTCTAGCACGATCTCATCGAGATCGCGTGGTGGGCCCGGTCTAAGACCGAGCGGGATGGTTGGCACGGCTGGCACAGATGCCTCCGTTGGAGAAGATATCTCTGCATATCTGAGCGACATGCGCTTCTTCATCTTGTCGTCTACGGTGGACTTGCGTGCATTCTGCCTTGTCGAGGGGGCCTTTGAGAGCTTGGAGGCATGTCGTTTGACTGGTCTTGATTCCGAGGGACGTCGCGAGCGAAGAGACTGCATGTCAGTGGTAAAGCTGTGAACGCTTCTTGTCTCCGCCCAACATGTACGCCCAGGACCAATCTCGCCCAAACTCGTTCTATGGCCCCGAATTTGGTTCACCAGTACAAGAGTCACGCAGACCACGCCTTCCCCGCGCATCCAACTCGCCTCTCCAACAGCCCGCCGACGCCGCCTACGACCCCGACGACGTCCCCCTCGGCGCACTCGACATACACAACCAAGACCCAGACGACTTTTATCCCCCGCAGCCCATCGACCAAACACCCGTCCGTCTCATCCCGACCTCCCGCTCTGTCCGCGCACCATCACCGCCCCTACAGCCAAATGGGCCCCTCCTCGATCATTCCCATCTCCGTCCAGGCAATCAGGCATCCCTCCTCTCTCACGACCGCACGCTCGAACTCTACCGCGCCAATGCAAAGAAAACACAGGATCCCGATCTCCAGTTTGAGTTCGCCGTATTTATGATCGACGCCTCAAAGACATACCCCATACCGGAGCCTACCCCAGGCAATGTCATGGAGATTGAAAAGGCAATCGAAAAGAGAGACAACCTCATCACAGAAGCACTCGCACTCCTCAAGCGTCTCGCAGACCGTGGCCATCCAGCCTCGCAATACTTTCTCGCAGACTGCTATGCAAACGGAATCGGTACATACAAAGGAAAGCAAGACTTTGATCGTGCCTATCCCTTGTTCGTGCTTGCCGCAAAGCATGGCCATCCTGACGCAGCTTACCGTGCTGGCACGTGTTGCGAGAATGGCTGGGGCTGCAGGCGTGAGTCCCCGAAGGCTCTCCAATTCTTTCGCAAAGCCGCCGCAGCACTCCACCCGGGCGCCATGTACCGCCTCGGCATAGTAGAACTCAACGGCGAACTCGGCCTTGCAAAACGACCCAGAGAGGGCGTCAAGTGGCTCAAACGCTCTGCAGAGCATGCTACGGCCGAGTTCCCGCACGCCCTCCACGAGCTCTCTCTCCTGCACGAGAAAGGCATCTACAACGTGGTCTTTGTGGATACAGAGTACGCCATCGAACTCCTTGCCCAGGCATCAGAGCTCGGTTATGCCCCGTCGGCATACCGATTAGGGGAATTCTACGAGTATGGCAAGTTAGGTTGCCCTCAAGATCCCGCCCTCTCCATTCATTATTACGTGAGTCCCCGCCGGTCCCGGTCGCTCATTTGCGCGCGCTGATACGGTACCCAGAATATTGCGGCGCAGCAAAATCATCGTGATGCGTGCTTTGCTCTCACAGCGTGGTATCTCGTCGGTTCACCAGGGGTGCTTCCGCAATCGGATACTGAAGCGTTCCTGTGGGCAAAGAAAGCTGCGGAAGCCGGACTTGCCAAGGCAATGTACGCCGTTGGGTATTTTCTCGAGGTCGGAATCGGCACACCGCCAGATCCGCAGGAGTACGTGTCCATCCCGCATTTGTAATTAGAACTGACCAATAGCATGTAAATAGATCTGCATCCTACTACAAGAGGGCAGCTGAACTCGGTGATAAACGTGCGCAACAACGGCTCAAGGGTAATCCCGCCCCTGGCCGCACAGAGTCCGTCGTCCTGCGTGCGGATGGCTCAGACGGAAAGAATGCTGCAAACAAGGACTGTGTCATCATGTGAAGTCAACAACTTCACGCTACACGTTTTAGTGAGCACGCTTCATTTCCGTCGCTCGATTGATACGTTTCCTGCATGCAACCACGGACTCTTGTCTCATTCAATCTACCCACGGACGCAGACATTAGAAGTGTTTACCATCTGATTCTATTATTTTTTTGCGTTACACTTACCCACACGCACTCTCTTTGATCGTAGTCACCTCTATTTATGACCTGGGCAGGGCATCCTATACCCTTCCTTCGTTTTGTCCATCTTGTTTCTATACATCCTCGGTGTCTATCACCTGACTTGCCTCGACATCAGCCTACACTTGCACTCTCGACTTCACTTGTCTTAGTGATCTACCTTGCGCATAGATATCCAGCACACACATAGAGTACTTATAATATTGATCATCTTCCCGAGCACGACCCGTGACACTCAGGTGCAATGTGATGGGGTGCCTGGCAACGGAGTGTGGATAGCTTGCTTGGGATATATATCATCTAGGTTCCACTTGCACTTAATATTTGTAGAGAGTAATGCTTCTTTACAATGTCCGTCGACGGCGCATTAAAGCCCGAGATACGCCGCGGGATCGAGTTCGAAGCATGGACGGCGTGTTCAGTTCTTCGTGCTGTTTCGGGTACGAATGGTCAACGATTCCGTATACGCTGAAAGGTCTTACACACCTTGCGATGCATTCAATTTCAAAAAGAACGTCCTTGGGGAGTCGTGCAACCTCGACGGCGGAACGCGCCGGCTTGTGGTCCCCAAAGAACTTGGCATAGACGCCATTGACGGTGACAAAATCGTTCATGTCCTTCATGAACACCTGTCACCACAGTGGATAATACTCGGTCGGTCAGTGTCAAGGAACCGTCGTGTTAAATACATACGGTCGTTTTGACGACGCGGCCAATGTCGGAACCGCTGGCTTCGAGGACGGCTTTGAGATTGGCGAGTGCTTGTTCCGTTTGAGGGACAATGCCGCCCTCGACGATTTGAGGGGACGAGTGGGATGCAACCAGACACGAAGACGAGGTCG
>JBBPSC010000106.1:0-32502 GCA_038093395.1 Baorangia bicolor
CGACGGTCGTATGACAGGCAGAAAGGTATGCGAACTGCGGGTTCTCCGGGTTGCACTGGATGATGTGTTGGATGGTGAAATGGCCGTCGTGGAGCGCAAAGGCGGACTCGAATGGTTGTTGCCGGTTCGGAAGACCGTGACATGCGAGGTGCACCCATTGGTTCTTCCTGAGTTCTTCGGCGACACGGGAGATGTGGGATTCTGAACCTTCGACGCGTGTAAATGTGGTGAGACCGTCGACGCGCCGACCAATGCTAGCCAGCTCGGTGCCGACGGAGAGGAGTTCACTCTCGCCGATAGCTGTTGCTTGACCAATGGCAACGAAGCGTTTCCCTTCACTTTCAGTTTCAGAATCCGATGGATCGCGCCGTCTAGCATGAATGAGCGCAGTGAGGGTCGGGGTGTAAGAAGAGACGTAGAGATCAACGAGATTCTGTTGACCCTTCCTGTACGGGCCGGCAGCGTGCAAGGGAAGAAGAGTGAACTCGGCGGTCGGGCACCACCATATGCGAGATTGAACAGGGTATGTAGTCTGGAGGAAGTCGACGATGTGGGAAACAACTTCGTCCCAGAGTTGCCGCAAGATCAGGCCAAGATCTTTCGTCACGTTCAACGTCTTTGTGCACGCAGTCAAGGTATGGTGCTTCGATGACAGCTCTCGAACACGTTCCTTTGTGATTGACAATGGGATATGAACGGGATCCTGGTCGATTAAGACAACGAGCGCGTCGCAGCTATACTCGCTCGCATTCACGATGATCACAGGGCCCTCGCGGGCTACCTGTTGGAGATCGGAGAAGGGCGAGGGCAGAAGAAAGTGTGAGAGTCCGGGCAACTCGCGGATATTGGTCACGACTCTCTGCATTTCCAGGTTGAGATGGCACACCCGATCATGCTGATCTGTACCAGGTGAATTGAGAACAGTGCGGATGAGCGAAGTCAGCTGTGTGAACTCGTCTGCTAATGCCTTTCCTGCCGGGCCAGATGCAATGACGTCGTCAAGCGGCGAACGAAGGCGAGTGAGCTGGCTCCAAAAGACACCCCGGCCTTGTTCGAGAAGCTCAACTGCGCGGGTGGGAGCACGTTCACGAAGACAAGCTGAGAACGCGTCCACTGCAAGCGACGACGTGTGGTTCTTGAGGACGGCAAGGTGTTGAGGTAAAGATGGCAGAGTGGCCAGATGATGAATGAGTATTCGAAGAGTCGTTTCATATGCTACAAGTGTCGTGGGATGCTGGAAATGTTCAGCCATACGGATCCATGATCTAGCGGCAGACAGATCAGTGGAAGACACGGTTTGCGGTACATGCGCCAACTCAGTGTAGAGACTGAATAGTTCATCCTTGTCCTCTAACTGACTCGACCGTATGAACCGAGCGCATAGGTGGCATGCAAGGTCATCCAATGACAGTGATCGATCGGGGCGGCCAGGTAGACGAAGTGCTAGTGCATCGCGGCCGAGGACAATGGCCATGTCGAGGTCCTCGATCGCCCCGAGCCGTTCGTACCGATCAGAGAGGCGATTTGCAAGGCTGTTCAAAGACGTCGACCGTTCTGTGTGCCCCGGTGGGCGAAGCGCCAGTGCATCTCTGTCGAGAACAATGGCCTCACTGAGGTCCTCCGCTGCCCCGAACTGCTGATACCGAATGGAGAGACGAACAGCGAGGTTGTGCAAAGACAACGACCGATGAGGGTGCCCCGGTGGGCGAAGCGCCAGTGCGTCTTGGTTGAGGACAATGGCCTCATTGAGGTCCTCCATTGCCCCGAACTGCTCATACCGAACGGAGAGACGAACAGCGAGGTTGTGCAAAGACAAAGACCGATGAGGGTGCCCCGGTGGGCGAAGCGCCAGTGCGTCTTGGTCGAGGACAATGGCCTCATTGAGGTCCTCCATTGCCCCGAACTGCCAGAACCGAGTGGAGAGATTCACAGCAAGGTTGTTCAAAGACATCGATCGTTCAGGGTGCCCCAGTGGGCGAAGTGCCAGTGCATCTCGATCGAGGACAATGGCTTTATTGAGATCCTCCATTGCCCCGAGCTGCTTGTACCGATCAGAGAGACAAACCGCAAGATTGTTCAAAGACGAAGACCGACCCGGGTGCCCGGGGGGGCGGAGTTCCAATGCTTCTTGGTCGAGGACAATGGCCTTATTGAGGTCCTCCATTGCCCCGACCTGTCTGTACCGAGTACAGAGAACAATTGCAAGGCTGTTCAAAGAAATAGGTCGAAGAGGATGCCCTGGATGGAAAAGGTCGAGTGCTTCACGGTGGAGGACAGTGGCCTCGTCGAGGTCCTCCATTGCCCCAAACCGCTCGTACCGAGTGGTGAGATGATTTGCAAGGTTGTTCAAAGACGTCGACCGATCTGGGTGCCCCGGTGGGTGAAGGGCTAGTGCATCGTTGGCGAGGACAATAGCCTCGTCAAGGTCCTCCGTTTCCCCGAGCTGCTCGTATCGAGTGACGAGACTTTCTGCAAGGTTGTTTAAAGACATTGTCCGATCTGGGTGCCCCAGAGGGCGAAACGCCAGTGCATCTCGGTCGAGGACAATGGCCTCATTGAGGTCCTCCATTGCCCCAAGTTGCTTGTACCGAATGGAGAGATGGGCTGCAAGGTTGTTCAACGACATCGACCGACCAGGGTGCCCTGGTGGGCAAAGTGCCAGTGCATCCCGGTCAAGGATGATGGCTTCATTGAGGTCGGTCATCTCCCCGAACTGCTTGTACCGAATGGAGAGAAAAAGTGCAAGATTGTTCAGAGATATCGACCGATCAGGATGCCCAGGTGGACGAAGCGCCAGTGCGTCTCGGTTGAGGACAGTGGCCTCATTGAAGTCCTCCATTGTCCCGAGTTGCTTGTACCGAGTGGCGAGATGAACTGCAAGATTGCTCAAAGTCGCCGATCGATCAGGGTGCCCCGGTGGGCGAAGCGCCAGTGCATCTCGGTCGAGGCCAATGGCCTCGTTGAGGTCGGTCACCTCCCCGAGCTGCTTGTACCGGGTGGAGAGATCAACTGCAAGGTTGTACAAAGAAGCGGATCGCTCGGGGTGCCCTGGTGAACAAAGTTCCAGCGCTTCCCGGTCGAGGACAATGGCCTCGTCGAGGTCCGTCATCTCCCCGAGCTGGTTGTAACGATCACTGAGATGAATTCCAAGCTGAGTCAACGAGACAGATCGCTTGGAGTGGCCGAGTGGGCAAAATTCCAGTGCTTCACGAGCAAGGATGATAGCCTCGTCGATGTAATTGGTGCCGTCTCCTTGCTCGAATCTGGCGACAAGACATGCCGCCTGTGAATGCAACTGTTCAACTAGTAGGCACATCATTTCACCGCTCTCCGTGCCAACAAAAAGAGACAAGTACCTTTTGAATCCATGTGGGCTGACCGAACTTGATTCAATGCTAGTGGCCACTTGGGAAAAACGCTGGGATTGTTCTTAAGCGCGCGCCAGGACTAAAAAGGCAGCGAGGTAGATGTTGAACTGGACAGTGTAGACACCGCACGGACCCTTCATTGGGCGGTCGTCGGTTATACAATGCTCCCGATAAGCCACTCTTTCGCGTTGTTGGTGACCTCCCGCAACTTCTTCGCCCTTATGCATCGTACTCGGTTATATCGTACCTATCACCGCGGGACTTGAGAGGGGTAGGATGGAATGTCCTCCTTGCACAGAAGATAGGTCATGATCACCGTCCTCAACAGCACACACTCCGGTTTCTGCATCGCTGTCGATCCTCGTCGCCACACTCCCTAGGAGTCTGCCAATTTCCAAAACACCCACTGGATCACCACCATGAGTGAACCCATACACTCAACATCCTGAGCGATGGGGCGCGCAGGCCATGTGTGCTGATGAAGCGAAAAAGAATCAGCTTCGGTTGTCCGACGGCCAGGGCTTGGCTAGCTCGAACGGTGCGCCGTTTACAGTATCCGATCTGAGTTATAGACCTTGTGCCTGCTCAGCGTTGGGTTTTGGAGGCATCGGAGCGCCGAGTGTGCCTAACAAGACTGACATCGTTGCGCTTTACCGAATGAAACAAAAAGCGGCTTGTGATCAGTCACTAGTAGTCCTCATGTTTTTCTTTTTCTATTTCTGTTTTTGCGGGGGTCGAGTAACTAAGTAAGCTCTTCTCCGTATGGTGATGACGATGACGGTCAGTGGGAGGGGACGGGTGGTATTTGGAGACGAGGCGAGGGGACATGAAACGATGAGGGGGACAGGACATCACGGGATGGGACGGGAGTGGGAGGGAACGGGAGGTGTTTGGAGGTGAGGGGACGCGACGGGAGGGATGGGATGGGATAAGGAGTGTCTGGGCTGGGTCGTTGCCGACCTATAGGGTCTTGTGTTCGGTCATCACTATGGCCAGTCGGAGGGAACAGTGCACAGCTCTTCGCCCACAACTTTGACTTTCTTCTGATGCGGCACAAACGGACTTGAACGCGCTGCAAGACTTGAACGCACGTCGTTTAGGCCAACAAGTCTCCGCTTCGGCGGGCATCCTCGCAATGGGTTACAGGAAGGAAGCTTACATGCATCCGCTAGTTGCTTCCAGATCGACCCCAACGTTCAAGTTCACTTTTGGGCCACGACATTGAGTGCATGGTCGCCCTTGCGACTGCACAGCGGGAAGGTGTTCCTCGAACGTTGTTGGGTTTAATCGGAATCGCGCTTTGAATCTCACACTTGCTCGTTCCATGCGCTTTCATTGCTGTTTGCACTCTTCCGACATTCATTCCACCATTACAAATCTCAGTATCGAACACCCGAGTCTGTCGTCCAGGTTCTGCTTCAGGCCCTCGGAAGCTTGCGACGGATGCCTTGATCGCCGTCTATCCAATGTCCATCGTTTCATTATGTCCCTTGTACAAGGATCGTCGATGCTTTAGGAACTGCCATCACTCCAAGGCCGCTTTCTTCACCGTCATGGAATTCTATCCTTCCTCTCTGAACACGGAGGGACGTCATCTTTCAGGTTTGAAAATAGGTTGCATTCCCTTTTCCTTGCTGAAAAGTCCATCGAAGGTGATCAAGTGGCATGATGATGCGGCAGGCTCGTTGCCCACGACTTTGGAAGCAGTCATGCAGTCGGTTATGTGTGACGAAACCTCCGTTCTACTGGATTTCTACATGAGCGAACTTGCCCGGGGTTGACGATGTCCTCTTCACCAGCGGGGTAGTGTATGTGGTCCAGATGATCATCGCCGAACGCCATCATGATCGGTCCCACAACTGGCCTAGATAAACCTATGGCAACACCTATTGGTTGGTCCATTTTTGATCCAGCCAAGACTTCTCGGGCAGATTTACCTGTAATACATGGTGTGCTTTACCGTACTCGCTCTTAATCAAGGTTACTGAAGTGAACACAAGGCATCTTGCTTTACTATTACAGTGTATAGATTTTGGACTCTACTATATACATGATTCGGGCTTTTGGAGGCAGGTGCGATAACGAGGCGTTGGAACACTGTAAGTTAAGCTTACCGTAATTCACCGAATGACATACAGCCTGAGCGTCCTCGGCACAACCCACGAAAAAAAATCATACTGAATGGTTCGCGATGCCTTCATGCTAAGCTCGACGGGGTTCGAAGTAACCGTTAACTCGAGGTTCCAAACGAACGTGAAGCGGACAACATGCACAACCTCGCCTACCCCACTCTGCCACGGGTGGAAGCGTAACCTCCGTACACGACTCGATAGCCCTCCTCCACAGCGCATTCATCTCCGTCATCGTGGCCCGATCGCCAGTGACGATCAAGCCCAACTTGGCGCGTGTCCACATGACGTTCAACCGCCTCGGATCGTCCACGAACCCAATCTCGCGCGTCAAGTTGCACCGCATGGTGGAGAACACGACCACGTCGCTCTCCCGTCCTTGGAAGGAGTCGATCGTCGCACAAGTGACAGAGGATGGCAGGGCGCTTTTCAGGAGCGCGACCTATTTCGTGTAGGGCGAGAGCACGGCGATGGTGGGTTTGGTCTCGGCCTGTCGTCTGTCCTCGTCTCGGTGGGTGTCTTGGATTTCCGGGGACGCCGTGCGGGCACCGGAAGGGGACTGGAGGAGAGAGACGATGCGTGCGGCGAGTTCGACTTGGCCATCGTTGCCTTTGGAAGCGGAGCCCGTCGTCTTTTCGGAATCACATTGAACGAACACAGTGTGCACGAGCCGCTGCTCTCGGCCCACCCTCGGCCACGGAGAGGCAGTCGCGGCTAATCGAGCGAGGACGGGCGTGCTGTCCTGGATATGAGATTGAAGTTCACCGTTGTAGAACTCTGTCGACGGAAAGTGGGCTAGCTCGCTCGGGAATCGGTATTGCACCTGGCGGTTGTGGGTAGGTCAAGTGTGTCATGTCGAGTGTACTCGGATCTGCAATTGAACCCCTACTCACGTTGGGCATGGTCTTTACAGTACCTGGATGGGCGTTGGACGTATACAGTCTCTCTAAGAGAGAAACGTCATATGCGAGGGCCTTTCCCATCGGTTTCACTGTGGGCCTCAGGCCCTCAGTTGCACACTGACAGAACGAATGTCATCTCGTCGAACAGGAAACCGCTACGATCCTACTCACTGGTCTCCTAGCAACACCGCCCTTTGACACTCTTTGACAAGCGAGATGAGAGTGCGCAAGGTTCCGTAATCTGAGACGCCTCGTCGATCAATACCGTGTCGAACTCGATTTTGCGCAACGTTCCCAGTCCGGCACCCGCACATGTCGTGAACACGATGCGCGCTGCGTTGAATTGACATGACCTCCGAGCCGTGACACAAGAAGTTGAAACACAGCGAAGACCCATCATCCCTCCACGGTCACCCACGTCGATTCAACCTGATACAAACCTCTCATCCCGAGTGCACAAGTGGAACATGGCACCGTACGAAACGAGGAGTCGAGGGGCACTTTATATAAGCAAGTACTACTAACTCCCTGGGGGGGTTGACTGACTCAAGTGGTCTCGCATCTGATTGACTAGATACTTGCTAGCAAGCGTCCAGCAAGCCATCCAGCCTTTAGCTCGTCCCCTATCTGCTTGCCAGGCTCTGGGTTTACAAGAATGGCATAGCCACGGGTAGCAGCTCTTACGCCATGAAAGCACTAGTCGTAAGAATGTGAGGATATAGAGAATGCACAGGTCACGGTAGATCTGATGGGGATCTGATATGAGAAGTACCACTAGCTCGCTTCAGACCGAAAAGTTACGGGTAAAGTAAAGTTAGGGGGAGCAGAACGTTAAACAAGGAATTGGAGATCAAACTGATATGGAGGCACATTGTCAAGGGTTACGACGGAGTGGCCTCGGGAGAGCACGTTCCTGCCACTGCCTGTATGTGCCCCAGATTCTTCCAGTCAAGAGGATATTGCGATCGTGCCAGAGGTTGAGGGTACACTGGTGGGCTCGCTGTGGGATTGAATGGGACACGTGAGCGTCATTCCGAGGTAAAAATGAGTCAGGTATTGTGGCTATACATTGCCGTCGTCGATGAAAGGGTGCTCCGCAGCGCGTAGGTAGACCTCCCTTTGATCGGATGTGGTTTCGGCTCGCTCTTTGGAGAAGCCGGGACGTCGCGCGTCACGCAGTTCTTAGAGCGCTGTCTCCTGTATCTATACGAAACAACGACAACTGACCATGGCGTGGTGGGTCGACTCGAGACAGGGACACAGATACCTGCAAGTGGGATCGGCCCCGGGAAAATGTTGGGATCGCAGTAGCGAGTTATTGAGTTGTAGAGAATGGGTGTGTAGTTGAATGGTGGCGGAGTATGCCGATCTGGGACCTACGTAGTGGTGCTCCGGTGGTGGGAATGTGTCATACAGCCTGAGGTGCTGCCAGTCAGGGTACTGTGAGGACGGAACGCGCCGTCGGTAGAGATGATCTGTGCCCACAGATAAGTATCTATAGCTGGGGAAATTAAGAAAAGATAACGACTGTAGTATTCGAACACTTACGTAACCGTTACTGGCGTGCCTTACTGTTTAAATTCACTAGGCCATCGTAGGCTGCCTGTGCATCACCGTAAAGTGAGCGAAGTAAGCCCCTGTCTCGATCGGTATACCCTGGTAGATTCCAGTCTGCATCTTTAAAGTGAAGCGCCTCCTTCCCGCGGAGTCGCTTCAAGATCGTCTCCTTCCAGGTTTTCCAGACTTTGGTGTCGTTAGGTAGGTATGCCTCGAGGATCTTGCTTGGATCCTCAGGGGAGAGAACACAGAGTGCAAACACGACTGCGGAGGTGCGCGTAGTCAAGATATACTTTGTCAATGATGGCCTCTTGAGTACTTCGTCCAATAGGATGTGCTGTTGGATCGTCTCCTTGTCGAATGCGGAGAGACACGAGTTGTAGACCCAAGAGACCCCAAGTGAGAAGATGAACATGATTTGGCCGAATAGTGATCCTTGGGGAATGAGGAATAGTTGGGCGATGAACTGGATGGTAAGGAGGATAGAGCAATATCCGATGTATTCATCATGGAATTCGCTGGGAAATTGGAGATAAAATTTGCCGAGAGTGATGGAATTTACTGCACCCTCCTCTCCTTGCAATAAGACAAACTCCTTTCCGGAACCGAGGATACCGTCACCAGGCGGGGATCCATCTGCAGGTACGTGATGGGCGAAGTGTAAGGTTCCTGAGCCGATGACAAGGCAGGATATACCATTGCTGAGTATACCCCATAGGATCAAGGAGAACGAAAACCAATCCTCGTAGACGCCACTCGCAATGCAGGCAGTAAAACTGACAGTGATGGGGATGATAGCGAAGAAGGGGGAGTAGGTACTGATGCGCTCTGGATCCACTACCTTGGGAGGGACTGTGTTGAGCCTGACAATGGTGACTCCAACCCCTGGTCCATCCCTTCCGGGAATCGGGATTCCATCCATAGAAGCACATTGCTTCATGAGGACGGCAGCCAAATGACCAGTGCTATCCATGATGGTGCCAGAGTAGACGGCTTGGAATCTTGGTCCCTGCCAGCCATCAAACTCGAATAGTTTGGCAGAGTCAGTGCGGACGCCTGGGAAGAGTCCCTTGAAGACTGTTGATTTGGCAACAAGACCGTACTGCTTAGCTATTTGATATGCTCCTGGGGTATTGTACCACCCTAACCACCGCCGGCCTCTGTAAATATGGACGGTAGCCATGGCAGAAATAGCCTCATCCCCACCAAAGAAACCCGACACACCAGAGGTGTCCAGGGTGAAGCGAGACTTATCGAGCGGGGTCGATGTGGTGATCATGGAACGTCGATTGAACATGCCAGAGAGGTCGGGGAGGTACATGGTGGGAAAACGCTCGGGGGCTTGGAGTGGAGCACTGGAAGGCTGCGCTTGGATGTACTTTATATAAATGGAGAAACAAGCGAGTAAGGTAATTGAGCACGATGCAACAACATGAGCTGAAGAAAAGAAGTGAACTCCGACTCCAGGCCTGTGCCCATGCGGATGCATTCTGTCATGGTGAAACCAAGGGGGTAAAGGGCTCGAAGTCGTGCTGTGCATCAAAGGACAGATGAATTATTCATATATGAGAAACTAGGCAGTGAGGATAGGGCGAAATACACTGCACCGTTATAATCAATGTATGATTGAGAGATGTTGGTTTGTAACCTCCATAATAATCTGCGCCCAGTACCCAACTGAACACTCGGATGGATGTTATAGGGCGACCATGGATGGAATGAAAGTGAGCTCACAAGAATACAGAGTCTTCTTGAGGGTAGAAATATTCCATCAAATCACATTGATGTGGAGCGACAGGTCGTCCGTGCGCGGTTGCCAATTCCCATGCACGCACACCCCTTGATTTGGATTGTCGTCCTGCTATCGATGGACACGGAGATGTACTTGTGACGGGGTACCGCCGCCAGTATTGCTAAACGACATGTTTGATAAGCTTCCTTCCTTCCGTTCCGCCCTCGGCCATCAATACCTAGCCCGTGATATGACTAGAGACTACTGAGGTTGACCAGGCCACGATCTGGGTTACGAAATCGATAGGCAGCGATTTCCTTGAGTAGCATCCTCTCACTGCGTCAACCCCCAGAGTACCCATGTGCATGCATTGATGTATGTCGCTCACGTCGTGATGGCGCAGTACCGTGTGTAGGGATTCGCGAGGAGAACTTCAGCCATGGTGTAGATACCCAGCCTAGCGCGACGATGTCGACCCTCCCTCGCGGCACAATCTTCATGATTTCATTCCTGAGTGTTATCGTCAGGATAGACATCGACCAATGGCACCCATCGGCGACGGTACGGGCCCAACCCTGCGAGCACACAATAAGCACAATTGACGAATCCTGCTACAGTCGTTCATGACGCACACCGCTCTTGGCTACCGCCTATTCAGCGTGCCCCCCTTCTCTGTACTTGCCAACCGTGCTCCCAACGAGCACGATCGCTGCCTTGTCCTTTGCCTCAGAGGACGCCTGCTTCAGACGCTTGAGCTACTCTCGACACATGAGAAAGGCAGACATGAGGTTCGTGTGCGATTCCAATGCGCGAGCGACATCTCTGCCAGCCATGGGCATGCCTTGCTATCTGCGATAGCGTGATTGTTGATGAGCACTTGGACTGGGCCGGCATCGCTGCGAGAAGAAGGTGGAAAAGAGGTCGACGACAGCAGCTTTGTCGGCGAGATTGGCTTGGACGATGGGTATGTCTGTAGTGATGTTGCGGGCCGGACTGGGCTTTATAAAAGCTCAGCCCAGGCCCTGCCATATGCAGAATGAACAATCAACCTGAGGCCCATATTCAACATGTGGCATCGTGACGGGCTGTTCGTGAACGTTTGAAGAATTAAAGCCTGCGGGTTGCCTGCAGGTTTGCTTTTCAAAGTTTCAACTTTGGTCCCACCGGGGTTTAGCGTGTGTCAAGGTCGGCCCGGCGGGCCGACGGCGAGGCATTACTGTAAGTCATGATGTCATCCACGCTCGATTTACCACTGGCAGACTCGGCGCGTCGTTCTTGTCAACATATCCGAATTATCTCTACATTACCATCATCATATATACATAGCTAGTTCCAACTTTGCTCCAAATCGGATGAGCAACCTGGCCCAAAGGGTATCTACCAGTCTAAAGATCCAAGTCGCTCAGATACCTTGATAGATCTTCATCTTTCCCGCTCCACCACGCACGACGGTCTTTCCCCCGCTCCTTAACCCCTTCTCCTTGCATGCATTCCTGCAACGTGCTGCAGTGATTCGGTAACACGCCGGCAACCACTCGTCTACAGTCTGATCCGCTGCGTAGCATCCCTCGGCTTCTACGCCCTTGGCGTTGTCAAGCCCCAGTACCATCAAGGCGAGCGCCCGCGTACATAACCATGCATGAACCATCCCCTCGCCGGAGTACCCCGCCGCAACCCACTCCCCAGGATCTGCTGTCCTCACCCTCTTTCCCTTCTCCGATACCATCACTCCTGGTATGGGTGACCGCCGGCCTGAAATGGCGCTTGGAATTCGACCCACCCAGGGGAACTCATCGACCGAAACACTCAGGACGCCACTCCAGAGAGCTTTCACTCTTCCAGCAGCCCACGGACCACGAATCTGTCCGTGAGCATCCGCGTGGACATCATCGCCCACTGGAGATTCGGCGGTGGAGACCCCCTCAGCTCCCCAATTAGTGGCTCCAAAATAGATAGGGAGCGCCCCCGATACATGTGCCGCACTATGCACGTCATACATACCTCTCGATGCTGGTCTACACACCTGTCCATTCTCGGCATCGGTATCAGGAAGCTCCTCGCGACCCCCACCAAACATGAGTTCATGCTCTCCACCCGGAAGTTGTGTGAGGTAGTCAAAGCCCTTCTGCTCGGGGCTATCATAAAAGACGTAGGATCGCCGCCCGTGGTCCTTCTTCTGTGCGTCACTGTTCTCAATCGCTTGAAACTGGAGAGCCATTCCAGGCCGTTGTGCGCTCATCGTCTCTCGAACTCTGTACACGACATCTGCAAGGCCGGGAACAAGCCCGCCGACGTATGCATTTGTAAGATGGACGACGTGAGAGGCGGTCAATTGTCCACGAGGCGTTGTTAAGGAATAAAACGGGTTTGTGGACGAGGGTTCGGTGATGGACATGCATGGTGTCTGAGTGAAAAGTTGGAAGCTGGTCGGTGTTTAGTTAAACAGGTGTCGGTGAGCCAAGCAGCCAAAAACATTCTGAAATGACACCTACTATTTGGGATATTCCTCCAGCAACCGCGAAAGAATGTTTGTGACGAAACGATAAGGATGTATCGCACCCGCGCGCGTTGTGAGGCACCCAACGACTAGCGACGACAGGTTGTATCTCTGGCAATGACACCGCTCAGAACGGGTACACGTCTCGATATAAAACCCACGTACCCTTCGAGCATCTTCTCCTGCCCAAATGCGATACCTGCTGGCTTCTTGAGGCATATCTGCCTCGTAGACGCCCAGTTTTCGCTTTGCCTCCGCAAAAACCGTCTCATCAAAGAAAACGTCCACGGAATGCACTTCCCGGCAGTCGGCATCCTCTGCCTCTGCCTCCGCAACCTCTGGTAACATCTCCAGGTGTGCAAGTCGGAAGCGGATGATCTGCTGCGCCGCAGCCTCGCCAATACTCCGTTTCAAATCCTCATAATCGTGGTATAGGGGTGGGTTAATGTGCCCTCCATTCCTGGGTTACAGTGTCCTTTCTCTCAGGTGGTTGCATGATCAACAGTCATACCCTAACGCACCTGCCCGTCGCCCCGGAACATGTTTCCTGCGCCTCCAACATGACGACGCTCAACGGGTCACTGTTGTCATTTCGTTCTTGGTCAATGTCAAGCAAGGTCCTTGCAAACGATGCGCCAGATATTCCAGACCCAATGATAACTATGAGGTGGCGCATGAGTATGAATACAGGGGCATTCTAAGACAAAGGCACTCACCGACGTCTACGTGAGTAGGGAAGTTATCACTGGAGGCATGGGTAGCGATGGAAGACGGCGGGAACGCCCAGAATGACCGTGTTGGTTCTTGGATAGGGAACGCAGGACATGGAGGCAGCCCCGAAGTAACACCACGTTGCTCGGAATGGCCTTCACTGGTACTCCGAATTAGTTGGAGACGCGAAACGCAGTTGCCCATAGTTCAATTGTCCAAGTCGCTGAAAGAAGGGAATCAATCTGATGGTAGTACGCGACTGAAAGAGATAGTTCAGGGGAGAAAGCAGGTAGTGACTGAGCAGCCCATTCCACGAGAGTAGATATGGCGGGTTCGAGCCGAATTGCAACCACGCTGGATATGAGCCGGGGTCTATAAATTGCTGCCAGTGGAATGCCAGAGGCTACTAACACTGGGTATTTGATGCCGTAATCCTCGAACTCCCTATCGCGCTGGCGTTTGATAACGATAACACCGTCCACTTGGCCCACTGGGGCTCCGTCCGGACAAGGGGGAAAAAGTAAAATTGCAAACGCGAGTATGGAAGAATTATAGGGAAATTTGAATTGATCAAACAGACATCTCGTGGAAAACCTGGATAAGGTCCTTCTGAAAACGGGCGAGATACACTACCAGTTCCTCTTCAGGGAGCGTGGAGTAGTCCAGGGCTTGTGTGAGTTGCGAGCGAAGCTTGAGTACGCCACCAACGCCCAATGATTGATTTGGAAGCGAGGATACCAGGTGCAAGACGCACCTTCACGACAGCACGGCGGCGCGTCGCCATGATAGTCGTTTGACTTTCTTCTTCCCTTCGAGCATGCAGGTCCACCAGTACGCTTGCTACTCTCCTACCTTCTTCTATAACATCGCTGGGCAGATCAGCAAGTCGAGCAAGTTCGAGGCCTATAGAGTTTCTATTGTAGTAGCAAGTCGACATTGATGAACGAGAGCCAACCATAGTGATCCAGGTCTTCGGGAAGACCGTCCATTATTCTACATCGAGTTAGATCTGATACGTTAAGGAGGTTGCGCGGAGGTCACCTACTTATACTTGAATACCATGCCAAAGCTGGACGCTGATTTCCGTGTAGGCTAACAGAGGATCCCTGTCGTAACGACAGCTTGGAAAATGACAATTACTAACCTGGACAGAAAGATGCAGACTAAAAAAACTCAGATAGTTATGCAATGCATGTATCTTGAATCAGCTCTTACTTCACTACCGAGGGTTGCCGAGAGAGTGTTGTCGACAATTCATGGAAGTGGCTAAGGGGAAGTGTGAAACGATAATGGGTATTTCGGGTTGCAGAAAGGAAGAACGGACGTTGCGAACAGTACAAAGCACTAAACGCAAGAAGTCAGCAGAGTCGAATGCCAAACCTACACCCACCTTGGTCTTAATGAGTTCTTCTGCAATGGCGTGTGCAATTCCAACGCCTTCGCAAGGCGAAGTTCCACGGCCCAACTCGTCCACAAGAACAAGTGTTTTAGGTGTTGCGAGGCCTATTCCCGGGTCAGCCCAAATTCTCGCGAAACTAGGGCACTTTCCTAATATCATCGCTGAGGAAGTCATCTCATTTGCAAATGTGCTCAGGCTTTTCTCCATGTCATCGTCATTGGACAAACGAGACAAGAGGGCATCATGAATGCTGAGAACATGAATAATTTTGGAAACCATACGTGACTTTTAATCGGATAACTCACCGAAAGCTTGCATAGTCAGCGGGAACGAAGCAACCACACATCGCTACGATGACCAAGAGACCAGTCTGACGAAGATACGTACTCTTCCCTAAACACATGTAAGGAAGGTCTTTCCGTTGCCAATTTTCAGCGTACCGGACATACTAGCGATAATAACTAAGTTTTTTTCTCTCACAGAGGGATATACTCACTTCGGGCCTTGAATGATTTGGAAGTGAGATGCATCACAACAGTAGATGTCATTCGCAACCAATGTCCCGGCAGCCTGAACGGTTTCAAGAATCGGATGCCGACCCGATTTGACCGCAAGGGTACCTGTAAACTCTGGGCGGACTGCACGATCGTACAAGTTCGTTAGTCCATCCTACTCACAACAGTAGTACAATAATCACCATAGTTTCTCACTGCAACGAGGATCAACACTGACTCATGCATTATGAGTCGATACTCACTTATAGAAGTATGTGCAAACGACCAAAGGAGGTCGATCATGGCTACCTGTAGGAATGAGGAATCATTGACATGGTGAGGGAGAAGGTATCTACCGCTTCAGACGCAGTGTATAGAGCACCAGAGTGCGACAATACTTCAACCACCAACTCTTGGACAATCCTGGTGGCGTCATTCAGTACATCTATGCTTGAGCAGACAAATACTTACTTATCACTGAGAATCAGGGTCTCATCCAGCGCATCCTTCATCCGCGCATTCATCTTCTTCTAAGATTAGCTAGCATGTAAGTCATCTTCGAAGCAAGACAGGAAGTTTACACACCAATTCCATGCTTGAAAATGTCCATCTTCCTTTTTGTGCCGAAACGTTCAAAAATCCTTTGGGGAGCTCTCCTTCCAATTCGTCTCTCTTCAGTGCAAATATAAAACCACTTTCTTGGTAGACCAATGTTATCGGCAATCCGTGCTTCTCTGATAATGCAGTATTCAACTGGTATATGTCGCCAACATTCTCCTTGAAGGTTTCTCGCGCCACGTCGAGAAGGCGGTTACGGTTAGCCTGGAACAAGGATGTCGGAGATTCGTTGAGCTCAAGCGTGGAACATTTCACCTTCACCGCATATACTCTGGCATTGACGGCCGCAAGACCACCCTGGATGGAATAACATAGTCAGCGAGCAGAGCAGCGCTCCACGCGGTCCAAACCTTGCTGGGACCGACTCCGTCATTCAAATGATCCGTAATAAGGTCTGAGATAAGCGCAAGACGGTTGTCCGAGATCATCTGAAAGATTCATAAAATGGAGACTGTGTTTGTATCGGTTACCTTTGCATACCTCATGTATGACTTGTAAGAGCTGAGATTTGCTATTTGTCAATGCTTTCTGAAGGAAGGGCAGGCTTCGGATGACGCTCTGAAGAGCAAGCATCTGAGAAACCCGAGCAGACGCAGACTTGGCGGAATTCGATGGGCGAACTTCGAATGCTGCAAGCTTAACAGTTGGGGGGGGTGAACTACTGCTAGAGGTGGGAATTGGCTCCTCTGACCGATGATATTAACTTGTCGAAGTCCAACTTGTTGAGATACTTGAGTGCATCCCGTATCTCAGAAAACCGATCTTCGTTCTGCACTAGCTCTGCATGATGGATTAAGATAGAAATGCAGGATAATGGATCATTGAAGTACCTGCTACAACGTCAAGGCGGGCATTGATAGCCTCAATACCTGGGAAGTTGAGTGTTTCACCGTCTAGCTGATGGTCGCCGACAACCTAAGTGGGAATTCAGGTACCTGTCAACGGAGCCAAGATGTTCGTGCGCAATAAGCGAGAAGCCATCGCAGTATACGTGTGATTGAGAACTCTGCTCTCATAGATTCAATCAGTAAAGCACCAGATAGAGTGTCTTACCCAAAGAGTGTATGTGACGATTTCTTACGCATAACGTTCTTGACGAGTTCAAGATTTTTCGCTGTTTCGGGGTCAATCAGCATCGTGCCCTCAACGGATGCATAATGTATGCGAAGTGAACTGGCTGAAAAACGGGTATTCAAGCGGCTTTCAGCGTGCTTGAACAATGCACACGCAGCAGAAAGTGCGTAGTATCTATCACTCGCCGATATCAGCGCAGAGTAAACTTGAGACGCATATAGGTTGCACTTGTCTGACACGGAGACGAGCGTGGCAGCCCGTTCGTCATTGTCGACGCATAGTTGCGTGATGAAGTCCATCCCTGCCACCTGAGGTTACGACCAGACAGTCACTGACCCGCGATGGACATACCTGCCCCATCGTTCCAATACTTCCTTGCGATTGGCTCTACAGGTATGTTAGGAAACTCCTCCATAATAAACTGAACTAATAAGGACGTGGTTGGTGGCTTCTTCCCGGCAGATGTCAACGTCGCATCCACAGCAGCGATGAACGTATCAGGGACAAGAACAAGCGAGGGGTAATGAATGTGCATCTGATGCAGCGTCTTGACGTACGTTGGACAATCTGCCAGCTTTGGATAGAAAGTCGGAGCACACGACCCAGATCAGACGATGAAGAAATGATTACTCTCGGTGACTCGGAGGCCCTACCTGGACGAGCATGACGCGTCCCGTGTCTTTATCCATTGCCGCGATGCCCACTTCGTGCGCGACTCCACGACTTTCGAGGAGAGCAATTACATAGCTGCCTTCGTGTCTTGTTGACGCGGCGGTCTGTGGGCGAGCGGTTCCTGGACGCGTCGTTCCCGAGCGTGACTGCCCGGTCCATGGACGCGTTGTGTTAGTACGACGCGACTGCCCCGAGCCTAAAGGACGAGATGGTGTGGAAGACATTTCTATGGATAATGTTCGTGGAGAACGTGATGGGATAGCCTACGACACAATCCAAACTTTGAAGCACACGTGTTCAAGCTGGTGATGGCCCATCATGATTTTGACAATGAACTGGAACAATCAAGTTTCCTTGAATAAATGCATAGTCATTTCACACGACGTATGCAAATCTGGCTCGTATAGTAAAAATTGTGCTTATTCTACATGGAATTGCTGGACATGAAAAAGGGGGGCAAAAACATAAAGATGACAAAAGCGAGGCAAGACTAGGTGCTAGTTAGATACCATGACATCCCAACAGCCCAAACGCCAACTGCCGCATCTCCGGCAATGACGACGGTCACATAAAACAAGAACAAAACGAGGAGACGACATGAACCAGCACCCGACAACAAATCAACAAGATGTGAGTGCAGGGACTTACTCCCAGGAAGGCGATGTGCTGTAGGAATGAGAGCGCGCAGCAGATCCGTTTTGGGCGGGGCTAGAAGGCGACCACTGTGGTGATGTCGGACTGTATGCTGGAGACGCCGGAGCTGGTAAAGGTGACCGTCAGTAGTCCAAGCACACATGCAATTAAATACTTACAGTACGCGGGAGCTAGCGACCCAGATAGATTAGCAAAAGGAGATGACAAATCACGAGGAAAAACTCACAAGCTGGGGAATATGTAGGGGAAGTGGGAGCTGTAAAAGCGTGAGTATGCTAAACTCGCGAGGAAATAAATGCTGACAATATTTGGGTGATGAAGGTGATGTCGGGGAGGTGGGAGAATACTTTGGTGAGGAGGGAGACATGTGAGCTGGGGCTGCCAACTACGTTAGCGTTGAAATCCAACGAATGATAATGAAACATACAAGCTACAATTACAGCAAGGCGGGATTAGAAACGTCAGTAAAACACGATAAACACAAAGGCAAAGATCCATACTCGGTGAATCTACAGATATGTCAGCAAATTCCGCCACGGTAAACGAAACAAAGATACTCACATCTCGGGGATGCAGGGCTGAATGATGGACTGGTGGGCGAGTACCGCGGCGACGTAGGGCTAAACGATGGCGACTGGGGACTATACCTAGGCGACGTTGGCGAGAACGACGGTGACGTGGGCGAATATCTCGGACTCGTGGGCGAGTATCCCGGCGATGTCAGATTTAGTGCAGGAGATGTAGGCGAGTAGGTCGGGGACGTAGGTGCCCTGCCTCGGTCGTAGAACGGCGACGTTGCGTACGGTGATGTTCCGAAGGGTGACGTGGCACCACCGAATGGTGATTGAGGAACATATGGGGATGTGGGAGAGTATGCGTTGGGAGAGCTCGGACTGTAACCGGGTCCAGCAGGCGACATCCCGCCGGCGCCGAGTGGGCTTTGCCCGTACCCAAGGAACGAAAAGCTTGCGGCATCTTCGCCACCTTGGACGGCGAGTGGTGAGAACGCAGCTGACTCGCCTTTGAACGCGGTCTCGGACCACGCAGGGGAGTTGGTATCGTACGGCGTCATTGCCACTTGTCCTGGTGTTATACCACCGTCCACATGCGCTGCGAGCATATTTTGGACCGGGAGGCGGTGATCGACAATGGCATCCTTGAGCATGTCGATGTCCAGCGCAACATCAAAAGCGCCAGTTCCCATTGGCGCCAACTGCCCAAACATCACGTTCTCTGCAATACCATGACAGTCGTCCTTCTCTCCTACGGCTGCAGCCTCCATCAAAATTTCCACCGTTTCCTCGAACGAACAGCGCATGAGAGCACCCGTATCAGCACGGTTAATACCGTGTCGAGTGATAGCCATCAGTGTGCCACCGTGCGTCATGAGGTCGCAGAGCAACGCGAGATGTCTGTAGTTGACATATGAACCGTCGAATTCGATGACACCACGCAGCTCCCTCATGATAGCTGCACGTGCGGCCTCAATACCCAACACGTTGAACACCTCTACGCAGCTGTTCGAATACGTCCGCGTGAAGTCGACGCCATCGATACACATGACCGTCTTGAGGTTGACACCGTCCGTCTCCAACATCCACTCCTTTTTCAATTTGATGGCACCTTCTTCATTGTGGAACACCTTGTCATGCTCCTGCAAGAAAACACGGCGAATGCTTTGTACTCCGCGAAGACTGACGGAGTTGAGCATCGTGTTCTCCAGTTGGCGAAGGAATATATCTTCTTCGACGGACCCCGACCCATCCTCGTCCTTGTCTGCCCCACCAAGGACGCGACACCGGATGACAAGCTTCTCGGAGTTGTCTTCGCTCCAGATGACAAACAGGTCTGTCTTGAAACTCTCTGCAATCCGACCAGCGACGTACGCCATCGTCAACTTTCTGTCTATCATCCGCGCACGGTCGAGCACCAATCGAAGGAGCCATGGGGACTGAAGATGCAGCTTCGACTCGATCTCTTCATCCGGAATCGCGAAGAACGATTCCACGAATACGGAATCCTCCTCGATGATGGTTGACGTAGGATCAGGGTCGTACCAAATTTCCACGGCAGCGGTGACGGTTCGGAGCGACGTAAATGCCAACTCTTGCTCTACATTCTTCGCCAGCGTGCTACTCTCCGCAAGTTCCGATTCCAGGTACACCGAGAGCGACGGCGTCTTGATGTTGGTGGCGACGTTAATAATCTCCTTCAGACGTGGCACACCGAGGGTCACGTTTTTGCTGGAAACACCAGCGTAGTGGAACGTGTTCAACGTCATCTGGGTGGCTGGTTCACCGATCGACTGTGCAGCGAGCGTGCCGCACATCTCGCCAGGGTTCACCAACGACTGGTTGAACTTGGCTTCGATCTCTCCCAGCACCCACTCAAACGCCTCCCGATTCAGATGGTACTGCTCCAACACACGTCGCGTTGCTAGCGTCGCGCGTACATGCATGCGGAAGGTGAGCGAGGCATTGACTTGCACCTCCTTGCTCAACGGATCGTCTCCAGAGACAGTGACGAGTCGTTCAGTGAGCTGATGTACAGCGTCGACCATGTATGAAGGCTCGAGGTCACTGGGTTTCCGCCGATCGATATGGAAGATTTGGGTAGCGTTCTGGATGATACGCTGGAGATTGACAGGGAGGTAATGTGGTGTGAGACCGTCCGCACGGGGGAATATGAATCTTCGCAGGTCACGGCGATCCTGTACGAGCCGCGCGTATTCTTCATCCAACTTGGCCTGCAACTCTAGCGAGTTGTCATCGATGCCAATCTGCAAAACACCTGGCAAAAACCCTCCCTCTTTATCCGTCACGTCCACCCGGTAGTTGTGCTCGAACTCCTTGTCCGACATCCCGAACGTGTCGATCTTCTGCCGCTCGATGAACGCACCGTCCATCCCGTCTTCACCATAGATGAATTGAATGAGATCTCCGAGGGAGTTCCGCACGGTACCGTCATAGCAAACCATGACATCCTCCAACGCCTTGACAAGACGTCGTTGGATATAACCAGTCTCGGCCGTCTTGACAGCCGTATCGATCAACCCCTCTCGACCAGCCATGGCGTGGAAGAAGAATTCTTGAGGCGTCAGCCCTCTTAAATAGGAGTTCTCCACAAACCCTCTTGCTTCGGGGCTGAAGTCGTCCTTCGTAAAGTGCGGCAGTGTCCGATGACGGAATCCGAACGGTATACGGCGTCCCTCCACACTCTGCTGCCCCACACAGACCGACATCTGAGAGATATTGATGTAAGACCCCTTCGAGCCGGCGGTCACCATCTGCTTGACATTGTTGTCCTCCTTCAGATTCTTTTGGGCGTATTGACCGGAGTCATCACGGGCGCGGTTCAGCTCTCGCTCAACCTTGCTCTCGAATGACTCTCGAATGGTCATCCCCGGCATAGGCTTGAGCCGGTCATGGTAAGCGTCATCGATAATCTCCGCGACCTGCTGCTTCTTCTCCCCGATACGTTGAGTGATGTAATTCATGACCTTGGGTCCAGCGATTGTGTCACCGATGCCGATACTAAAACCGTTGTGGAATAGCCAGAAGTTGACAACCATTTGAATGCCCGTAAATACTGATCGCGTGGCCTCCGGACCCTTCTCACGGAAGACGACGTGAATTAGACCGCCCTGTGTTGCCCCAACAGTCTTTTTGTCCACGATCCCAAACAGGATTTCACCATTGTCGACCATCATGCCGTCGTCGAAAACGGGATTCGATGACTTCGGGTCAGGTGCACGGTGAATGTTGATACCCCGAGGAATAACCATGCTCAGAATTTGCTTCCCCGTCCAAAGAGGCTTTGGCTTGATGATTGCAGGAGTTGGGACATCGCCATCCCAATCGGGGACCCAAAGAAGGATGTTTTGGACGTGATTCCAGTCCAAGAATGTGTCACGCAGGGTAAATTTACGGATACCGCACAGTGTGTCCTGTACGATACCCATAACGGGCTTGTTCGCTTGCGGGGATATAATCTGCAGAAATTTCGTACCGTGCTCAAAGGTGATGCTAAGCCAAATTACTGACCTGGCGTGGAACCCATGCAATCTGGCTCAACTCGGCACGGGTTTCTTCAGATTGTGGTATGCTAGCGTACCCGCTGTGTCAAGTGAACAATCATATGAAGTCAGATGAACGTACTGCATGTTCATTTCATCCCCGTCGAAGTCGGCATTGTAAGGTGGTGTAACAGATAAATTTAAACGGAATGCTGTGAATTGAATCGTTAGCCAGGCCCCCTCTTAACCCTGTACTAGAAGGGAATGGATACACACTAGAATACGGCATCAACTTCACCCGATGGCTCATCATACTCATCTTATGCAAACTGGGTTGTCGATTAAAAAGAACGAAACTAGCGGTGGTTCACCACGTCAGCCCATCCTAACTGGTAACCTCAATACAAGATGACTTACTCTCCATCTTTGAGATGCCTCTCGACGATCCACCCGTACTGAAGGAAAGCATCCGCCCGCTTGTTGTATCGCAAGTCTATACGTTCACCCGTGTCCCGAACGACGTATCTTGCTCCAGGATATGTTGAAGGACCGTTCCGTACGAGCTCCTGGAGGTAAGCAATGTTATACGGCGTCACTATACCCCAAATATCAGTCCATTTCCAAACTTTGCCACGTTAGCAGGCCACACATACCTCGCTCAGGATACGTCAAATTCATGGCGATACTCCTTGGTACACCAACCTCATCCAACTCCAGATTTGGATCACCAGTGATAACCGTCCGTGCAGAAAAGTCCACACGTTTCCCCATCAGATTACCACGGAGACGGCCCTCCTTTCCTTTTAGACGCGCGCGAATGGCTTTCACAGGACGGCCACTCTTCTGCAACGCTTGTGGAATACCAGCTATATCGTTATCCATATATGTGGCAACGTGGAACTTCCCGTCAAAGAAACAGTCGCAAAGCTGCGTCAGCAATGGAACGCGAACAAATATTGTTCGTCAGGCTCACCTGTAGCAGTTGCTCAAACTCCGTAATGACGTGTGCAGGTGCTCCTTCCTGTTCGCAGCGCCGGACATTTGCAGAGGCCTTGATAATATCTCCAAGCTTATACGTCAAATCGTCCTCACTCCTCATTGCACCTCCATCCACCGCTATACTCGGGCGAACAGGAGGCGGGGGTACGGGCATCACAGTCAAAATCATCCACTCAGGCCGTGCATATTCGTCCGAAAGTCCAATCAAGTGCAAATCCGAGTCGGACATCTTTTTGAACGTGGTGTATACTTCGGAAGGCGTAAACAGCCTTTTGTCTGGTTGCAACGACTTGACGTCCTATATGCGTGAAAGGTAAAACGTTCAAAAAGGTAAGTCCTCAACGCGTTGCGCCGTTGATACGAACCTCGTCTTCGTCCTTGGGCCGCTTGTACTGGACGAATAATTTGAGACCCTCCTTCCGGATAAGCGGTTGGATGTGACCACAACCACCATGCCCTTTCTTAGGCTCATCGACATCCCCATCGACACCCTCCTCCTTGGGATCGTCAGCTTCGCAAACCTTTTTCGTCTTGCAGTGCGACCAGACAACGGCCATCCGTGCTTTGGGATCGCGGACATGCCGAATTTTGTCGGCAAAAGGGGGGTCGGACTGATAAACGTACATGATATTGGAGGATATCGACACGAAGATGGCAAGGATGGGATAAAAAACGTCAGTAAGCATGTTCAGAAGAAAGATGCGACGTGCGCAAAAAGGTCACTACTACGACAAAAGCGTCACAAGGAGGCAGCGGACAAGCACATCATTGATGTATATGCTAGGCCACAGGATGTGACGTCTCCCACCTGCGTCACAGGCAAGAGAGCAGCACGGGAGTTGGGACCACAGAGTATGCCGTCAGCACACCTATAGTGGTCACCAGTTCATTCTCGCACTCCTCGTTCAGCGCCCCATTTCACCGCGCACCTCGTGTCCAACCAACACTGGGCGCTTGCAATGGCTCACGCGGCGATCAAGCGACCGAAAACGCGCGTTAGCCACGCCACAGCAGGCCAAACGCCTCGATAGCTCGAGGGACTGCCGTGATGCGGGTTTGGGGTTCTCCAATGGATTATGGAGAGAGCCCCCAGAAAATTGGGAGGTGGGGTGCGAAACGAGTAGAGTTAGATGCGACTCACGATATCGGCCTTAAGTTTCCCACAGTTTACACATATACACTCGAGAATCTTTTTCACTTTGACAATGAAACCTTTGTAGGGTATAAAGGTTTGTTAAGTGTATATGGACAAGAGACGGGACGAACCTGGATGGAAGACTGGCCTGGCCAACTCTATGTGGCCAAAGTGACCAGGACACTCGGACATACCCTCTCCGCAGGTTTGGCATTTAAAGTTTCTGTCGATGGTACCCATGCGGGGATCCATCAAGCCACCAAGCTTAGGTTTATGGGTAGTCTCATCCATAACCTCTGGATGCTCAATCTTGGCTACGGAATAGGCTTTCTGTGGGATAGGAAAATGATTAATAACTTCTGGGCAGGAAATGACCAGGGAAATGGCTCGTACAATTTCCTCTGGAGAAAGGATACCAAATTGGACTTCCTTGACCTTGCGGATGGGAGCCGCTGAGTACGCGAACTGGTGACCAAGCATGACTAGGAGCGATGGAGGAAGACACTGAACGCGCGTCTGAATTAGACAGCGGGGAAGTGTGATATAAACGAAGGGAAAGAGGGTCCGAGACGTGAGTTAACGCGAATCGGGAGTCGTAAAGATCTTTGCGAGGAGAAACGTCAAGTATTTGCGACTTTTGGGGCTTTGATGTAGGACTGTTGGAGTGGCTAAAAAGGTGAAAAAAATGCCAGAAAAACCCGCGGAAAACCGTGCGAACGAGATTCCTTTGGCGCTGTACAATTCGAGGGCTCGAAATGACACCTTGTCGGGATCGTTGGGGTGCACGACGAGGAACGCTGTTGACCCGGTCTCGAGAGACGATGGTTGTTTGGGAACAACCTGTGAATGAGTCGCACGTTCCAACTCCGCCACAATTCACGAGCGTGCCGGCTCCGAGTCACTCCAGTCACTCTGTCACACAAAATAGCAAAAAAGGCAAAAACGCCACAATTCGGGGGGTTGATTTTATGGCCGGCTTGATCGGCACAGCTATAACTATTGCGTCGGAGCTTGAATATCGGAACTATGTGGGGACGGCAAGCTGCGGCTGTGCGCTAAGCAGTTATCGAAGGCGTACAACAACCAAAGCAGGATGACATCGCTGACCAGCTGGCTCTGGGGAACGTCTCAGATTGACGACGCCGTCGGTGAGCACCGTCCTCGTCGTCGCTGACGTCGAGCACACGCTGACACTCACCTGCCTTAGACAAGGCGACCTCTGAGCTCATTCCAGCCGGCGCTGAGGACGTCGCACTCAATCTCGAAATATGCGACCAGATTCGCTCGAAGTCGGCTCCTTCAAAGGACGCCATGCGCGCGCTCAAGCGCCGTCTCAACCACAAGAACCCGAACGTACAAATCCTCGCCCTTGGCGTAAGTGCACTCTCCCGTTCCTCGACACGCGTCCCTCATCCGCACCTCCAGCTCGCAGACATATGCGTCAAGAATGGGGGTGATCACTTCTTGATTGAAATAGCTTCCAGAGAGTTCATCGACAACCTCGTTTCCATCCTCAAGATCCCCGGTCTGAACCACGCTGTGAAGTCTGACATACTGAAGTACATTCAGAACTGGGCTCTTGCATTCGAAGGAAAACCTTCTTTGAGCTATGTGGGTCAGGTCTACAAGACACTTAAGAATGAAGGTGCGCTCCCCGCTCTTCCTCCTTACTCATGGTTACTCAGGGCACCCAGGATACGATTTTCCCCCGAAGGACCTTGCGCTCGCCAACTCAGCCATGGTGGACACCTCCACCGCCCCAGAATGGATCGACTCCGAGGTCTGTCTCCGCTGTCGAACTCCCTTCACGTTCACAAATCGGAAACACCACTGCCGCAACTGTGGCCAAGTTTTCGACCACCAGTGTTCATCCAAGTCGATTCCTCTTCCCCACTTTGGTATTGCTCAGCCCGTCAGAGTTTGCGACAGCTGCCACTCAAAACTTTCGCGCAAGAATGAGCGGACGTGCGTGTATAATATATATTTTTCTCATTGTTCATACTTAGCCTATGCAGTGACAAAGGCCATCATCAATCCGCGAGCATGTATAGCCCCCGAAATAGCAACGCCCGCGACCTCTTCGATGCTGAGCTCCAACGTGCGATTCAACTCTCCCTCCAGGAAGTCGGTGCATCTTCTGCATCCACCAAACGTCCTGGGTATGTCCCCTACCAACCGCAGCCGTATTCGCAACCCTCGGAACCACCCGTTGTCGACCGTAGGACCTACCCTGACAAAGACAGACGAACATCGGCACCACCCGCAACCGCAGTCGCTGATGAGGAGGACGATCCAGATTTGAGAGCTGCAATCGAGGCAAGTTTGAGGGAGGCAAACATGCCGAAGCCAAGCGCGCCGACGGAAATGCCGTCCGCTGAAGACGTGGGCTACCCTTCTTCCTACCCACCAACAGTTGCTCCTGCCCCATCTGTACCCAAGATCCCAAGCTATGATCTCGAGCCTCTTGAATCAGATGTCATCCTCACGTTCAGCCAGACCATCGAACAGGTACAATCCCAGGGTGGAAGAGACATGTCACGGTATCCCGCCGTTAGCGAACTGTTCGACAAGGCGAACGGGCTGAGACCCAAGCTCGCGATGAGTTTGGATGATGCCGGGAGAAAAGAACGTAGGTGTTCCTTCCATTCCTCTGTGTTTAATCCCCCTAAACTCGCTCCTGTGGCTTTCCAATTATAGAACTCTTGTCCGATATGCACGAGAAACTGTCGCAAGCGGTCAAACTCTACGACAAATTACTCACAGACCAACTCTCCCACCCGACTTGGCGTCGTACATCTCCGGAACAGGCTCGCGCATCGACGCTTCCTACTGGACCAGCGTATGCCCCAAATGGGTATGCCCAGTCCCAAGGACCAAACGGATACGATCAATGGGCCCCTTCCTCCCCTGCATACGCACCACCCCGGGGGGATACTGCTTCGTCTCAAATCCCGCAATCCCCTACCGCACAGACTTCCTTCCAACCATCATACGCCCCACCTCCGCCCCCGCTGTCGAGCACGTCGGGTCCCTCGTACTCCCATTCTTCATATTCCTATAACCCTTCTACAACTGAGCAAGAGCCCCAACGCCAGATGACGTCACCGCCTGTGCTTCCCGCACCGCTGCAACCCCTCTTCTCCGGAGCGCAAGCAACGCAAAGGTATCAACCTGTGTCCATCCTACAGGCGATCCCCCCAATTCCCCTAGCAGACAACTTGGGTGGAATAGAGGGTCAAGGACAGAGACTCGGGGCAAAGAGTGTGCTACCTCCTCTCCCTGAATCTCACCCACAACCCGTCACACAACCTGTACCGACTGCATCAGCACCTGCTCTCCCCTCCCCGGGTCTTTCCGTCAACACTTCTCCAGGTAGAAGCACCGTTGCGCGCGCTCACACGATCTCGTCTCGTCCATCCATCGCATCCCCGCCTCCGCCTGCACAGCCACATGCATCACTTGCGCGCTCAACTACGGTTTCATACGTCCCCCCTGCCCACGCCCACACACAGTCCTACTCTCGCGTGCAGCCTTTGCACACTCCTCAACAGCCCTCATATCTGCTGCCTCCCCAACCCCAGCTAAACCCGTCGCTTCCCGCCTTCCCTACCGTCCCGACGAATACGCCGCAAGTGTTTGATCTGTACGCACCATCCGTGCCGTCTGCACCCCCGCAGGAGCGGAGGGAGGAGATGTTGATCGAGCTCTAGTCTCCTACTAGATGACACTGTTGTTCGCTACTGTGTTTACCTGCTAATGGTTTGAACTAGTGACTGCGGTTAATACATGTAATGGTTCTGGAACGCTTTCTGCCAACCAACCGAACTCGCAGGGGCTCTATGCTCGAACTTGGCAGTCAGCACTGGGGGTCGTTGGGATGAGGGATGTAATGTGTGACGGTTCCATCCTGCCTCGCTGAACACAGTTGGAAGGGATGATCAAATAATCCAGTAGCAAAGAAGTGGTTTTGAGAGATATTTCACTACATACGAAATTGTGACTTCATGGATTCAGTTGCGCATTTGATAAACGCAGGACCACTATCTGGTCGAGTAATCCGCACTATCAAGTAAAGAATGCTACCAGACCCCACAAGGCTTCTCGTCATTGCAAAATGAAACATGTCAAGGCCTTGCGATCCTGAGTCACCATCCTCCCCAGTCAGAACTTCGGTCCTCCCGGGTGGACTCGACAAAGGGTGGAGTAGGAGGAGTAAGCCAGGGATCGGCTACATGATCGACAGGAGGTGTTACAACATATCCGCAAACAAACTGGAAAGAAAGGAACGCACGCCGTGGTGTCCAGGACGTCCATGCGTCGGTCCTCGCCGTCGGATTCGGATTCGGATTCGGCAACTCTGGCTCTTCAATTTCCCTAGGCAGGACACGATAGGAGTCACGCGGTGAGCGAGGTCCGAACAATCCTGGACTTCCGCGCTCCGGCACTAAAAGGGTGGGCTCAATTGACGGCGGGGTGGGAGCCAACGCAGGATTGGCTACAAGACGAATATCGGAAAACCGCCATTAAAGATGCTTGTGAAACGAGGAAAAACGTACGTTGCCATGTGGCCCATGAGCGAACCCGTCTTTCGGGAGCTGGTGGTGGCTCTGGCTTTGGAGCGCGACGGCTTCCTCGCAATGAGACAACATGCCACCCCGGGCGAGGTTGTGGACTTTCGGGTAAAGGGATACCAGCTGGTGATGGCCACGCATGAGGAGAAGAATACTCGGGCGGCCTGAAGTACGTAAGGTAACAGTTTAGATGATGAACAGAGCAACGAACCAGTCAGTACCGAATGCTCCGCCTGGAGCGAGAGCGGATTGCATCATCATGAGATATCCAAGTTCACTGGAAGTGTATGAGCATCACAACTCGGTAGTCGATAAGAAAAAGTACACACTGTTGGATAAGCCGTCGTTCCTCGCGCAACTTGCCAACTTCGCCCAAGAGCATACGAACTTCGGTGCCGAGAGCCTTGCTAAATTCATCTAAATACTATCAGAAAATAACGTTAACTGCGTAGTGTAACCAGGCGAGAGAGTGATGGTGCGTACACCCTGAACATTGTAAGGGACCTGCTCGTTTGCCGTAGCACGGACAGCGCTGATAGTATCTTCGTGCTGTCTGTTGCTGTCTGCTCTCCATGCTAAACGAATAGTGGTAAGTAACCAATTCCCTCCGGGGGTTCAAGTACTTACCTTCTGATAAGGCGTCAAGCAGTCCTCTGTGTTCCACACTCATTCTCTGAATTTCTTCCAATACTTGCTCAATCCCTATCCGCGGTGTTTAGTGTTGTAGTACCACCCTGACGTTTCGGCTTCGACTTACCGGGGCTACCCTCGTCCGCTAGCCTTTGCTCCTCTTCACGCTGCCTCGCTGCCTTTTGTTCGTCCACAAGCAACGACGTCATGTACATCAACCCTTGCATCTGTTGACTACTTTCTTCTTTCCAACGCAGCCTCTCCGACCACTGTTGTTCCATCAGAACCCCCTTCTCTCCGCAGAGAGCTAACATTTGTCGAATCAATTTGGTGAGGTCAACAAGCCGAGGGCGCAACGCTTCGTCCCGCTCTGCAACCGCTACCCATGGCATGTTATCCGCTGCAAGAGACAATTGCTGCTTGTTCTCCAGCTGAAACCGGATACGAGCGAGTCCCTCTTCGAGAGAAGCAATTCTAGTTTCACAGACCTTGTGAGCACCTTCATGTCCGCGTGTTGTAGCGGATGACTCTTGCTCAAGAGCCATCTGTTCTCTCTCCCACTGGATGAACTCCGGAGGGTAAAAAGCATGCTCAGAGGTTGGATCTTGTGTGGTACTTTGAATCGACTCGACGGTTGAAGCCTCATCGAAGTCTGGAGGGGATGGAATCGAAGGTTCACGTTCCGCCTCCTCTAATTGTTCTTGGCGTGCATGTACAGTGTCCTCGGAACCAATGTGGGCCGGTTCAGAAGGTACATATGCATGACTCGTCGACGAAATGTGATGATCCAGTACACCTAGCGGTTGGTCTTCCGCGATCGTTGAAGGCAAGGGCATGGCGGTAAGCACGCTACCGTGCTGAGGTTCAGGTAGTCCTATTTGCCCTGGAGAGATGACGGGACCGGCGGTCGATTGACCAACGTGACCCAACGGAGGAATGATGGCAAGCGCCTGCGAGTCAACGTTGTCAATTGTGTGTTGAGGTGTCAGAGTGCGACGGGTACTCCCACGAGAATAGGACTCGTTAGAAGACAGGAGAGTGGAGAGTCTCACCTCCTCGTCGTCGTGGATGTGTACGCTAGGCCCCGATGTGGGATGTTGCTCGCCACTAGCGTGTAAAATAGGATCCGTATGATATGTGGTTTCTTGTGTTGACACTATCTGACCTTGAGGCGACCGAGGATTGACTGGTGCATCACAACTAGGTGTTTCACCAACGTCCTGTACGGGTGAAGGTTGGGGAACACTTTGCGGAATGAGTCTGCCTTGGTACGCGCTGGATGTAGTGCCTGTTCCTTGACCTGGTTGTGCAGGTGGATGTGGATCCACACGTTGGCTGTGGGCCAACGTCTCTGCCAGAGCTTCAACACGGCGCAAGCGTTCATGCATCTCCGCATTCTCTTGTGGCGCGGGGATTGATTGTCGAAGCTCATCCAGGATGTGGTTAGTCGATACTTGTGCTTGCCAAAGGGCAGTGGTCCGCTCAAGTACCCGTGCCAACATGCTATGGAGGGTGGTCATGGTGATAGCTTCCACCGGACGAATCGTGTCATCAGAGTCTGTAGATTCTGTAGTGAGGGACGAGGTGGTGAAGGAAAGAGATGTCCCAGGAAGATCGGAAGATAATGTCGACGGTTCAGATAACTCCGCTGGCCTGGAGTCAGAAGGCGCAGGCGTTTCGGTTCCTGCCATCAGTTGGAGTTTGGCGGAATACAAGGGATTCTGCCAGTGGTCCAAGCTTTGCAGGATGTGCGACGATGAGGTCCGACCAACAATAGTCTGCCAGCGCTAAGACTTTGACCTGTTCGGAGTAAACTTGAAGCCAATTAAAGTCACAATACGTACTGGCACAGGATCTAGCGCTGGTTGCTGTGACATATATACGTACATGTTTCTTGGCAGACGAAGACGAGCGCCCGAGTCCTTCTCCGAGTTGCTGAGACATGCCCGACCCTCCTCCGCGGGTGTACGCAAGACATTTGCTTCCGTTTGGTTGCGGATATCCTCTATGGACTCCAGAGCCAGGCAACCAGTTCCTGCGTTATCGCCGGGATGGCCTCAGGATTGGAGACGTCGGCGTCATCGTCCCAGAAAACGGAAGCTTCGACGTCTTCTTCAACATCTGTCTTCCCCCCGAGCATCCGTTCCACCGCGTCAATGGTGTACCGGACAACTTTGTACCCATCGACTTAGATGAACTGGACGTTGCGATCTTTCCCCACGCCGAGAATCCCGGTAGTGTCATTTCGACATCATCAGTAACAACACTTAGGACTATTGAACCATCTGACGGGTGAGTCATGTTTCTGCTGCGAAGCAACGTAGATCATACTGAGTCTTGATTTGGCCCATCTTTGAGAGCTGGCCACCAGAACGCCTTGACATACGAATTCAGTCTCTCCTCCAGTGAAGGCGCGCTCCTCATCCTCCCAGAAGGGGCCGAAAGCTACACTTTGCTCAAAAGAAAAACCTTCAGAGATGAGGCGACTCGGAATGGGGTTGACTGGTACAATTTCGCCGAACAGCAACTTGGTCGTATCATCACTCATGACTCTCTTTACCTGATTACGGGGTGTTATAAATCCCACTCTTGGTCTGTTACCGCATTTCACGAAACTTCGTCTCAGACTGGCGCAACAGAATTTCCTGCACAATTCAAAGCGGGTCAAGCTAGAGAGGGAAACATTTCTGCAGCATACACCTGGGAGACCATGCGTGCGTTGCATTGGCGTGTAGGACCTCTAGGTGACTGGACCGGTATCCCAAACCAAGCTGTATTCGTCAGCGGATTCAAAATTGCGATAAGGGACAACATACTCGGCAGAAAACGGGTGGAAGTCGAGGTGGACGCTCCACCTACTCGTTTGAAAGTTGCGAAGTCTTTCCGCGGTAACAAAGGTCCAGGTCCCTCCCGAGCTGGAAAGCTTTGGAAAAGACTCGTATCTAAGAGTGGTGGAAATAAGGATGCTGGAGAGCAAGCTGAGGCAGACTCCGTCAATGACTCGGGAACAGGTCTGGCCCCTGATGATATGGACGTCGATGGGCGTGTTACAGTCAGCCATATACCAGAAGATTTACAGGTTTGTGCTTGGTCATACTGATACATTTCCGCTTATGCTGACAAGCATACCAGAGCGTTCATCCTTCTGATATCATCAACCAATATTTACTAAGCAAGGTTTGTCTCGTACAGTTGGTATTTATGAATGGCCGGCGTCGGACATTCACATTTCGTTCAGGAGCCAGGCGCGGCTGTTGCTGTCACTCATGATAGCCAATGGAGCATCCTGTTCGAGAAGGTTTGTTGACATCATTACACTGCGTTATTCACACTCCGATAACTGGA